>MU132149.1:15704-26155 GCA_015039395.1 Ceratobasidium sp. AG-I | reverse complement strand
ACATGTGGAAAGTATTCCCTTTGTATCTCAGCAGCAGTTCTAGCAAGCCCCCGAGCAAGCAGAAGGGCAGCCCAACGACCATCTGAGTGAGAAAGCTTCCGAGGGCGACCAGAGCTGTGTTTAATTTTGAAAATATCGCCCCCTTGGCAATGCTTTCGCCAGAGTTTGCCAACATTGGTAGGGTGAATGCCGCCAAGTTCTTTAGCCACAGCCCGGTTACTAAGACCAGCATTTTTGAGTGCAAGTAATTGAGCACGCTTGGAGGGTGATTTAAGAACAACCATGATATAACAGGAGGGCTTGTGTGGTGAATACGGAGGTGAAGGTGCAATGCAACGACTCGACTTGCACAGGTTATGCTTACATCATGCAAAAAGAATTCTCCACCTCTGGTGCCTATTTTTGTCATATCTCAGTATCCTACTTATCGATTTCTCTACTTGTTTTTGTAAACGGTTTAGGGTTGCATTTGTCACTGAATCGCGGTATTACATTGAACAAAACCCACGTCGCCGGACCTACGCAATGCGAGAGGCTCATGAAAGTCACGTGGAGAATTCTTTTCCCGTGGCAGTGTATTTTGATAAATCAAAAAAAGACTTGGAGTACTATTACTTTGCAACAAGTGAGCCCTTTCATTTAAATCTCTCATACCTGGGTGCTCATCCTCTGTGTGCCCCTTATAGTTTTAGACCCTCGCTTCAAAGACACTATATTCAAGTCGTATGAAGATCTGGCTTCAACATTATTTTCAAAGACCTGGATCAAGGATTGTGCTGTAGCATTTGTCAATATGTATAATAGGTTCTATAATGCCCAGGATACAACTGGCTCCCATCCAGCCATATTGTCCAAGGCTGAGGAGCTCGAAAGCAGCAATGAATTCCCTTGTGCCTGGAAGGCGCAAATTCCCAGCCTACCCTCCGGCGCCTCCAGCTCCTCATCTCTTTCCTTGGAGATTACAGAGTATTTCAAGGAGCCATTGACGACAATGGCCCCGCTTACCTGGTGGCACATAAATACATACCGCTTCCCCCAACTAGCAGCCATGGCTCGTGATTTCTATGCATTCCAGGTAGGTTCAATGTGTTTATTGGCTCCCACAGATTTACTGATTGTCTGCTCGCAGGATCCTCTGTTGCCATTGAGTGTGTCTTCAGTAGCGGCTGGGATGTTATATCTGTGCAGTGTGCTTCTCTCTCTGCCGAGACAATTTGGGTACTTATGACATACCGAGCTGGTATCATGCTTGAGAAGGGGATTGCTGGCGGTTTTACAACAACAAATTAGCTATTTCATTAATGTAGTTAGGCTTTATGAATGATCCATGAGATAATTTTCTATGTATTTGGTTTCTTACATGTGAGCATCTGTATTATCTGTGAATACCAGCAGTTATAACAGTTCAAATGTGGTTCAGCTCAGTTGCTTACATAAAAACCAACGGTTTTGGCGCCGAACTGATTCAAACCGAATCTGTAGGAGCCCTAGCCAACACCAGCCCAAGTCCCCCACCACACCACACCCCTGCACCCAGGCAGCACACCAATCACTTCACCCAGGGGTACTTTCCAGCATTTAGCCCAATTGGTCCAGAGGGGACAAATAAATAATGGCTGGATCAAAAGTTGGCTTGTATTGCCAATTCATGGTGATGTCATGATACTGGATTTGTGGTGAATTTCAAATTAGAATTTCAAATTTACCTAAAAAGGTAATAAAATAGTCCTATTTTGGGAAATTTCAAATTTCCTTATTTGGTAATTCTGATCTCCATAAATGGCAAGAGTTGCCTTAAACAGCAGCTCATGCACACATTGCTGTCAGGTTGCTGGCAAATCATCTGAGCATACCCTATTCTGGATTTCCCGTTGTGGTAAATTGGCAATCTATGCATATCATTTTTTGAGGGAGAACAACCCAAAAGTCAGCCAGGTCAAGATCAGTGATTTCCTTTCCTGTATGGTCTCCTATCAGTCTCTTTTCACCCAATGTTCAACCGGTAATGTTGTTGTGTGCACTAGTAGCAGTGTGCCAGATCTTGGGTTAGTTTCATCTGGTCTCCTATGGGCTTCTTTCAGTATGTGTTGCAATGACTCTTAGCTTCTTTCAATCAATTTTTTGCCTGAATCAATAGGAAAATTTCTTGCATTGCAGCAAATTTCCCCCTGACTTCAATATAATTTTTCACCCAACAATAAGCTAAGGTTGGCCTAATTGTTGACCAGATTTTGATAGTAAGCAAGATGAAAGTAGAGTGATTGCCTCCTGTGATATATGGTTCACATGAGGTGGTAGATGGGCCAACCATAAATGCGACTCATTGAGTCTTTTTAGCTCAAATCTGGAACACAGAGTGAATTCACCCTAGATTCAGGTACATTGCTTCACTCAGAGGCTACACCTCCTCACCTTCAACACCTTGCAACAGCAAAGGTGTCGCCATCTCTGCTCAACGCTTCAATACACACCCTAATCCAAACTTCCCTTCTTGAGTTTTCAGCCCTGTCCGATCCCATTTCTACCCCCGCGCAACTTGTCTTCCAAGCCTCAACTCCCGCTGCACCTGTAACACTGCCCTTTTCCCATCCACACACAACTTGAATTACTCGCCACCATGTTACACAATCCAATTACACACCTGGCATGGCCGCATCAAGCACACCTCCCGCACTTGCACAGGGTGAGCCCATCTTCTCAGGCTCGTCACAGCGTGTGCTGGCATCTGTATGAATCTGGGACTGGAGTTGGGGTTTGGCTAGCGGACCGACTGGAGACAAGGCTGAGGGTGCAGGCACAGGACGCGCCTGTTCCCCAGGCGTCAAGCAACAACTTCAAATTTCTATTCTGGGAACCAAGAATGCATGCATGGTCTGTACACTTCCTACATGCACAAGCCCGTGCTAATCATCTGTTGTATATTCTTTATCTCGCATCACACGTCAGTGAAAAGCATGGAGAATTATACCAGGCTATAACACTAAATTTGCTTCCATAACATGATTTTCAGGATTAGCCACCCCCCCTATATTAGGAGCAAGGATTTGCTGAAATAAACCCCAGATTTAGTGGATTTACCTAGATTTATGAAATCCCCAACCCTAGGGGGAAACACTTTGGGTCAGTCCCAAAGAGGTCACAGTGCACTGCTCCTTGTCACTGTCACCTGTTACTGTCACTTGTCACCTGACTTCAGCACTCCATCAACCAGGCCCCCCACCACACCACCCTACTACATGCCAGTCCACCCAACCCTTCGCCTGGGGGTACTTTCTAGCATATAGTCTGTTTGGTCAACAGGGGATAACAAACTGCAGGCTGGTTCAGGAGTTTGATCAAATTGCAAATGAAGTATTACCATATATGAACAATTAGTCCAAATGTGGAATAATATTGAAGGTCAAGAAATTTGCAAACACCTCCAAAAGTGACATAATCATGGTCAAATTTGGAATTGCCAATTACAGACCAAAATAGGCAATTAATTAAGTAGGAGTGACTCTAAGAGGAATCTGTCTGTTTTGGAACATGTTTCTAAAAATAGCTGAGGTTTATTTGCCCCCTAAACTAGGGGGGGTCATGTATAACCAGTAATACAACAAATTCGAGTAAATCCAACAAATTGACATTAATTTGACTAAATTCCACTAAATCCCACTAAATCCAACAGAATAAACATCAGGAAAATGCTCAACTTTCATTAAGATCTCAATTTCAAATTTAGCTAAATTTCTTAAATTTGGCTAAATCTGCTAAATGCCCCTAAATGTGCCTAAATTGATGAAATGCCAAATCTGGAAAAGTGCTAGAAGTGACAAACATGACCGAAGGAACATTTTTGAGAAATTTGAAATACCTAAATTTATCAAATTTAGGTGTATGAAAAGGGGGGGTTGGTAAAAATCTAAAAGTTTTAATACAGCTAAATTTAGGTCAATATCATTCATTCTGTACTGGGGGTTTTCCCTGATGAATACCTGGAGTTAAATAAATCCCCCACTTTTTGCTGACGCATGGTGTCTGTCTTTGCACATATTTTGATTTGCACGGGCTGTATGGCTGTCGGGCAGTGGATGACTTAATGCATGAACTTGCAAATGTGTTGGAAACTGGGCGTTGCAATGGAACTTCGGTGGCATCTGTTGTGGTTGGGCAGGCGTCTCATGTCCTCCCTACTTGGGCACTGACTCTTTCCGGCGCTCGCATCACCTTTGTTTGACCTGCCCCAGACTTGTGGCTGCGCACCTGTATTTATCTCCCCCAGCCGTTTCCTTATCCTCTCCTCTTGGCTTCTACTCTCACCACTTCTCGTTGGTGGCTTTTACTCCTGCCTTGCACTCCTGTTTATCGTGGCATCTCAACCGTTTCGGTTCAGGCGCTTGCACGACTTTCTGCTCATCGGATTTCTCTCCATTGCCCTGGGTTCCTATTGCACGTTTTGGTTATTTCTCTACGCCATGACCACAGCTATGACCTATGGCAAACTAACTCCTGGCTTTCACCTTGACTCTTCCCTTCCCAACCTTGGCTTGCTTAACATCGGCTCCGGCACAAACAACAATTCCATTCTCTATCCTTATTGTCTCAAATCGCTTACAATTATACCTGCCCCGTCCATGCATGATCTCGATTATTTTCCTCATTGAGTTTTATTATTGGGCAGAAAATGTTCCGGATGTCTCTGGGCCCCTATTGATCGCACTGTATGCTGGGACACGATGGACAGGCGCTATGGTTGCGGATATGCTGCTGGATGTCCAGGTTCCAGTGACTGTTTGTTCACATGCTCGTCAACACCCCGTGGCTCCAATGCCGGTTCCGTCTCCATCCGTCACTTGAACACACACCCGCGCTCCAAACCGCCATACTAGCACCATCGCAATATGACGTTGTCTTTAGTCTCCCAAAAGCAGACTATTACGACGGTCACCAAGGGCAAGCTCTCATAGTGGTACTGTGATAGTCTGCTCCACCTTCCTGAGATTCTACTAGTGTGAGACCTTCACGCACTTCAGCAGCAAATTTGGTCATGTGAGAGGTCATTCCGGCTGGATGCCGCTTGATTCCGGGATGTTATGACATTTGTCTCGATATGTACAAAGCGCTTAATACATTATTCCAATTGTCCAGAAAATCACCGACCACTGACGACAACCAAATGCACACCTAGTACTGTACTTCGATTGCCCAAATGACTCACTTATCACACGTGAATTGGGAAACAAACACCAACCTAGAAGTACTTGACCGAATTGCTGAAACAAAGCTGGGGATAAAACTACAAGAATGGCAGCGGTTGGGAACTGCGCAGCTGCTCAGTGGCAAAAATGTGCTTTTGCTAGTTGCTACAGGGAGCGGGAAATCTACGTTATTTTTGTTGTATGCACTGGCGCGACCTCAGGCAATTGTTCTCGTGATATTGCCTCTGAAACTCCTACAAGATAACATGGTAAGAAAGAAGACCACGTCATAGGCGGAAGAATAGCTTACCAAAATAATTAGGCCTTGAATTTTGTTAGGAAAGGCCTCACTGCCGTTGCGCTGAACGAGGATACCATTGTAGCTGCCCAAGAAGAAGGTTGGAACCTCCGGACTGAATGCGCGTGCGGCCGATATCAAATCGTGCTATGCTCACCAGAGCAACTAAACAGCTCAAATATGTCGAAATTAATCGAAGATAAAGAGTTTCAGAGCCAAGTCAGTATGATTGCTGTAGACGAGGTTCACTTGATACCTGCCTGGGGTGGCGATAGCCATGGTCCTGCCTTTCGGAGTGCATTTAATGCGATCGGGGCCCTCAAGAGTCGGTTTGAATCTGGCGTAGTATACTTAGCAACTTCGGCGACTCTAATGTCTGGAGAGCCTACCGATATAGTCAAGGAATGACTAGGACTCAGCGGACCAAAATTCAGCTTCATCAAGCGTGACTGTGAGCGCACAAACCTGCATATCGCCATCCACCGTATCCAATATCCATACACTCAGCATACCTTTGCCGACCTTGACTGGCTTGTTCAAAAAAGCGTGTCTTGCCCTGCTGATATCCCAAAAACTATTGTTTGTATCGACATCGTATTGCGAGGCCACACACTCGTAGCTTACCTCCGATCTCTCCTGCCGCCTGCGCTTCAGTCGGGCACACGCCTTTTTATCCACCACTTGTATGCATCGACATGCATCCAATGCAAGAATGATGTCACAAACGAGTTTTTGAAGCGTGGAGATGATTCCCAAGTGCGCATTGTAGTTGCCACTGAGGCATTTGGCTGTGGGGTAGATTTTCCAGATATATCTCGAGTTGTCAACTTTGGAACCCCTCAGAATTTATCCACACTTTACCAGCGGTTTGGGCGCGCCGCACGCAATCTTGCAGTTGGCTACTGCTACGTCTATGTCTACCCAAAGCTTTGGGACTCCATATCGAAGGACCTCGGATTGCTTGATCGCTCAAAAACTACCCGTCGGACAATTCTGCTGTAGCCGATTGTTGCAAATATTTCAGGCAGATAATCAAGGCGCACTTGCAGAAGCAATGTGTCAGCCGTATATGGGAACCCACTTGAAAACAAACCAAATCCGTGTGCACGATGTAGCGGGTGCGTTCAAAACGAAAGTCCATCCCCGAGGTCACCCGAAGAGCCTTGTATACCAGATATAACCGACAATAAAATGAAGGAGCAACAGCCCGACCTAATTCCTCACCTTGCACTCAATGGGCTGGAACTGCCGTCTAAAGCAACCTTGGAGCAGGTCCGAATGCTCATCATTAATGCGGCGCAGGACACATGGCTGTCAGTACGTGCTCACGGATCCACAAATCAATTTGGGGGTTTAAATACCTTCCTTCCTGTCGCCAAATCGTCCCACCTATCGAGTCGCTTGCTTGATCTTCAAACCCCAGAGCTGACAAGGCGCGTCCTCGGTGACGATTGGAGGTTCTGGGATACACATGGCGAGAAGTTAGCTGCTCAGGTGCTGGAAATACGCACGAATTTAATTTCCGAGCTTGAAAAGAACTATCAGGCAAGGAAATCGAAGCGTCGAGCCAAGCGACCGATCCAGGAAGTGGAAATCGACTCAGAAGATGACTTGGGGAACGAATCTGAAGATTTGGATGCATCGCAGCCTTGCAGAACGAGCTTGAACCCTAGGAGAATGGTTTTTTCGATTCCTGGGTCGAAGCGTTCAAGAATCGAGGCCGAAATAAGAGAGAGGGACAGAGATAAATGAGAAAACTTTTTATTGAATATATAGTACCTGAACAACGAGTATAAAAATGTATTAGTCTCACAGAATCATTTACGAGTGCTTTAACTCACTACATTAACATTTAGAGATCAAGCGCACCCGCTGGCACGCCGTCAAGCAACCATTTGCCATCCAGAGCATCGTCGGCAGGCTCGCCAACCACAAATTGACCTGCAACGACCATAGCGGGTGCAGGAAGTGCGTTCGTACCATCTGGCTCGCCCAAGTCCTCAGCCTCTTCTGGCGCGATATGTCCCGGGCTCTTGTACTCCTCCTGTGCGGACTCCTGGCTTTCTAGCACTTCGCAATCGGCGCTGGGTCCCCTGGGCATGGTCTGACGAAGAAAACGAGTTATTTTGGGCGGGAGGACATTGAATCCTTCAACGGAATCGTCCTGTACAGCCCAGCCATGGGACCGGCCTCGAACGAAATAATGAATACGCTCACGCTCGAGCGCTCTGCGCAGCTGGTTTGCTGTCCCTTGCCGTTTTGTTGAGCCATGGGTCGAGCTCCGGTCCTGTAATTTTGCAGCTTTGTTGATAATAGATCGAATCCGTGTGAACCAGCAAACGTTTCGAGAGACAACGTCCTGGAAAAATCTGCTATCAAAATCTTTGTCGCTACGCTGCGATTTGTCCTTGAGCTCGCGAATGTGGTGCTCCTGCATCAAGTCCATTGGAAACCAACAGCCCGGTAACCCACTAAAATTGCAAAGCCAGTTATTCATGAGAGCGCGTTGGAGTGCCGGAGGAAACTCGTAAAGGAAGCCACATGCCAATTCAAGTAGCTCTGTCATATATTTTGAAGCTCCTGAGCCAGCGAATGTAAATTGCCAGACCTAGACAATAAAAGATTTCGAGTAAGATACAAACCTAAATGAACAATGAACAGAAGAGACTTACAAACATTATCTGCATTGCTCGGCCAATGTCGCCATCAGCAATTGCCCAATTGAATTCATAATGCCAGAGGGAATCTCGCAATCGAAGAATGAAGTTTGCGAGGCAGTGATCTCCTTTGAAGCCTTCAAGCTCAGCGGATGACAAACACTTCTTTCTCTTTTTGCGAGACCGCGTAGTCGATCGACCTTGTGCTGGGAGGTCTTGAGAGCGTCGCAAATCGCTCTTATGTGCCAAAGGGACATCGCTATCTGAGTCTCCTGGATTGTCAGAGCGTTCAGGAGCCTTCGGACCATCCCAGTACTTGTCAGAGCTCAGCAAAATCTAGATTTGCTCCCGGTGCTCTGGAGGGCTGCAGAAGGGGGCAGGTGGCTCCTGTCCTCCCGAGCGCTTAGGAGCGCTCAGGAGCCTTGGGAGCACCGGAGCTCCGGGCTCCGGAGCGC
Organism: Ceratobasidium sp. AG-I; assembly: GCA_015039395.1. Taxonomy (NCBI): domain Eukaryota; kingdom Fungi; phylum Basidiomycota; class Agaricomycetes; order Cantharellales; family Ceratobasidiaceae; genus Ceratobasidium; species Ceratobasidium sp. AG-I. The sequence continues at coordinate 17,565 of MU132149.1, read as the reverse complement.
TCCTGAGCACTCCCGGGCACTCCCGGGCGAATCGGAGGGCGGGAGCCACCCACCCCCCTTCCACAGCCCTCCGGAGCCCCGGAGGCAAAACACCATTTGCTGACGAGTGTGCTGCCCTATTGTGTGCGTGTGTAGACGCCCAAAGTGAGACCAGTTGCTCTGCCTTTGCAAACATTTCGGAACCAGATGGACGTGAGGATAAGGTTGAGAAGTAAGTGTTTAAATCATTGGTATTGAGAATGAGCCTGAAGTGATAATATTAATATACGATTAGCCGTGAAAAACAAAACGTACCTCCAACAGTCTAAGACATCGGCTTCAAGAGTGTCAGTAACAAGTGCCAAAGCAGGATAGTACTCGGGTCGTACTCCAGGCTTTACCTTACGGCCCAATGATCCGCAGTTATACCACAGACTTGAGGGATCGGACGAGGTGGCTCTGCCCCAATGTGTGTTGATGATTCGGGCGAGGTCAGCCCAACCCATGTGCCAGAGTTGAACTAGCGGCAAGACCCAGGAGAACTCAGCCAAATCCCCCTAAGTTCCGGAGTGCTCCGGATTGGGGGGAGTGGCTCCAAGCACTCCTGAGCACTCCAGACTACCCAGGAGCACTCCGGAGCAAATTGCTCCAAAAAGGCAGTTTGCTCCAGAGCACTCCAGAGTGCCCTGGAGTGCTCAGGAGCACTTGGAGCCACTACCCCCTATCCGGAGCGCTCCGGAACTTAGGGGCATTTTGCTGATGAATGTTGGATAGCCGTGGGGACAAGACTCTTCCAAGGTTTTTAGAGCACAAATTTTTTTGATCGTGCCGAGATCACCACCTATGATTACAAAAATTGAATTGACAACTGTTGGAGGAAGCTTGAGTTGTTGGAGCAATATGTTGTTGAGTGCATCACGACAACCAGCGGCAGATCCTTCGTTGATGTTTGATGTGGCCATAGGATAGGCTTTTGTACTCGTATTGTTGGGTATCCGGTGTATAGCATATGTGGTGCGTAACGTGTGCTCAACATAGTTTGATAAGTGGGAAAGAGCTGGACAATCTCGAACAAGAAAGACAAGGCAATGCAATGCCATGACCGAACTGAGATGGACTTGGTTAATGCGGTCGTACAGAACCTCAGCCGTGAGAGATGAGCAAAGCTGTTTTTCCTTGGCATCAAGGACTGGTGTGGGGTCAAAGGCATCTGCTGTGCAGTTGGTGAGTTCTACAAAGGTCGCAGCAGTGCCAGACATCATAAGGTTGTGCTGGCCAAGAGCAGGTCGCCAGAATCTACACTGTCGATTGATGTTATCAATGATGACCAAGAAGGGCTTCTTTTCCGCGAGTTGCCTCATGGCTTCCTTAGATTGCTGAGAAAGCTGGTGCAGGGTTTGAATCACAGTGGTGTAGCCAACGGAGAGTCCAAATCGGCAAAAAACTCGGTAAATATGTGCCGGGGCTGAACATGCAAAGAGCCAGACGCCTATGATTTTCTGGAACATGTTGGCTTGCATGTTCCGGGAAACAATCATTATGAGAATTGCCACAACAGCAACCTGTGGGACTATATCAGGAGAAGCACCATAACCTTGGAATCAACTCACTAGCTCAGGCTCCCGGGGCTTGATAAGGTTTTCATCATTGGAATCACCTGTTGGAGCAGTTGATCTATTTGGTGAAGATGCCACCATAACAGTTAAAGAATACAAGAGTGTGGCTGTGATAACAATACAGTCCCGAAGTTTCTCGAGTGAGAACTGTATGATAATCTCCCAGTCCTGCTCAGCCAAATCCCCCTAAGTTCCGGAGTGCTCCGGATTGGGGGGAGTGGCTCCAAGCACTCCTGAGCACTCCAGACTACCCAGGAGCACTCCGG
>MU132148.1:875251-889549 GCA_015039395.1 Ceratobasidium sp. AG-I | reverse complement strand
CTGTGATGACCGATCGAAACAAGCCACTTGGCGGATATACTCGAGACTATCAACGTGTTATGAGCTCATGGCGCCGATGTAGAAATTGGAGTAGCGCCAGCAGCCGCGCGTGGGAGCCAATTAACGACTGCATGGGGCGCCTAGAGCAGACGAGCAAAGGCGGCCTGCTATGGGAGACCCGAGCGATGTTTGTTGAAGCTAGAATCACGTGGCTGATGGATCTGGGATCTGCCGTTGATCAAGAAAGTTAATGTGCGCGTGAATGATGCAGGCCATGCTGTTGCCGTGCTGTGTTGTGCGAGAAGTCTATCCTGGCGCCGGCGATATTCGACATTACGCACACCATGCCAGGTGCTGGTAGGTTTGTTGGGCCAGAAAGAGAGTGCAGATTCGAATATTGGGATTCCTGTTGGCCAACACAGACGCTAACGTGCTCGGGGATAACCTCCGGTTTGACAGACTATAAAGTTAGATGGGCCCGGACGGCTGGGTAGGGAGCCACAAGAAGTCAAGCCGGGCTTCGAGGGAGATGTGGCGAAGATGAGGTAATGATGGGTCAGATTGACGGCGAGATCCATCTGGATCGGAGAAATTGTGCAGAACGTGAACGTGGTGATGTTGACCAACGCTCCAGGAGTTGACCGAGCCCTACAGGAACCGGGCGGGTAGAGCGTTGGCAGGGTGGTTGGTCCGACAGCGTACAGAAACGTGTGGGTAGCGGAGATCCGAAAGTACTGCGGAACAATAGGCGGGAACAGGGCCCAAGTCGAATACTGGGGAGGGTGTATGCGCCTGGGGAGTGTGGAGGCGTGGGGTCAATTTTTCAGCTGCGGTCTCGCACACCGGCGTTTGTCCACCGGTGTTGAGCTCACAGGCGCCAGGCGGCAATCAGGAACCACTCTGTTTGTGCATGCTTGCCGATCGGACGAGATCGGACCGGAGCACCAACCAATCATCAGCGATTCTGCTCACACCACGCCGCCCCCTGCCCGCCGTTCCCGACCGCGAGCTCGACGACATCACAGCGTCGGCGACACTCTCGACGGCCCCAGAGCAACGTAGTGGTGGGTAGATCCGTGTGAGTATCGAACGCTGCTGACAGACACTGCGTGGGTGCATGCTTGTGGGGTGTAGCCTGCGGCGAACCTTCATTTGGCGATGGACTCGGCTGGACCCTCTGTGCACTCGCCCCCCGACAAGGTATGCTGCACATTGGCTTAATGAACTACGCTAACTTCTTACAGCCCTCCATGACAAGTCCCTGGGGCACCTCTTTCGACTTTCCCCCCGACGACCCACCACGCCTCGCCGACTCGTTTGGTCGGCCGGCGCGCTCTCACCCCTCTCACGTCGACATCTCTGGCATGGGATTCAACTCCTCTAGTCTCGGCGCATTTCCTAGTCCACCGATTCCGTTCCCTGATCCTGCGGCCGCCAGCATGCCTACCTTCCCCCCTTCCCACCCGCTAGCAATGGCAGATCCAACGCACGTCCTCCAACATCTTGCCGCCCAGCGTGCGGCTGCGGTCCTCATGCCGCCTAACATGGCCTCGCCTTGGTCAAATATCCAGGCGAGCATGCTCTCGAACCCGGGATCGAGATCAAAACCTCAGCGTCTCAAGCTACAAACAGGCTCGCCCGCCACCTCGTCTCACAACAGCCGTGTTAATACACCTAGCCTCCCCTCCAGCCCCCTGCGCCTCAACCACCGCGAGATTGAGCAGAGCGCGTCGTCCTCGCACGCGTCTACCAGCACCTCCCCAGTAGACTTTTCTGTCGCCAAAGGTCCCAAGCGCAAGTCTGGGCTTGAAAGGTCATCGCTCTCGCTCGCTGACAAGCCACTCCCCGAGCCGGTCTACCACCCCGATTCTGCCGCAGGACAGTCGCTTGTTCAGGAAGCTGCGCTGGAGAACCTCGGTCTCGGAATTGGCATGTCGACTGTCGGTCTCGGCACCGTCATGACCCCCTACGGTCCGCTCCCCTACGACGTCGCCCGTGCTAGCTTCGGCTGGCCGCCCACCCAGTTCCCTCCCGGCTATCCTAGCTTCGCAGGGGTTCCTCCTGTCCGGCCGAATCTTCCCCCATCGCTCTGGATGTCCCCTGCAAGTGTCCCCGCCCCGCCTGCTCACGCCAAGACCAATCTAAACCTAAACCCAGTCTCACGATTCACACCAGGTACTTCCCCTGGCACACCCACTACATCCACCTCCACCTCTGCCGCTCTCTCCTCCTTTGCTTCCGGGCCCGTTTCATCAACCTCATCAATTTCTCCACCCAATCTAGGTAAACCGTCGCCCCAGTCCAAACCGAGGGAGGTCGAAGCACGCGCCAACGGAAACGAGCCTCGACGGTCTCCCTCGATGTTGTCCGATATCCTCGCCGACGACTTTTTCTCCACGAGGCCCACCGCGATCGGTCAGACCTTGAACGAATCGGGCAGCACTGCCACCGGGCCTCCACGCAAAGCGACCGTCACCTTTGCGGCCTCTCCCGTCGGCACTCCCAGCGTATTCGGCGGAGAATCGCCCACGCCAAGTGGCGGGGTCGGAGACGGCGATTCTGCGTCCGGTCGAGGCGAGGATCCGCTTGCGACTCAAGTCTGGAGGATGTATGCCAAGACCAAGGCGACACTCCCTCATGCGCACCGGATGGAGAACCTGACGTGGCGGATGATGGCCATGGCCCTCAAGAAGAAGCGCGCAGAGGAGAGCAAGCTAAAGGAGGGCGGGGCGCAGGAGGAAAAGGCACCCAAAGTTGAGGAGGACAAGTCAAAGGACAAGGAGACAGAAAAGGAAAAGGACAGGCAGCCGCCGGTACAGGACAAGGAGGCGCCGGATGTCAAGGGCGAGGACGAGCAGCGTGGGCGGAGGCAGGACAAGGGCAAGACGCGTGTTGTTGTCCAGGGCTTTGCTGCCGAGGAGGGTCGAAATGGAGTTGAACCAGAGTACGTCGAACTTCCATTCTTAATGCCGCTCAAATTGTGTTTTATCGATCCCCCACGTTTATTTCCCTCCAAATATGGCTCGTTTGTTCATTCTAATGACGCCTTGAAATTGCACCATTATAGGCCCGATGACGCGATGGACTGGCGAGCTGTCTCGCGTTCTCGCTCGCGCATTTCTATGGACTGGCGCGCCGACAGTCGTTCTCGTTCTCGCCCTCCCTGGGACACCACCACCCGTCCGCGCGGCGAATGGGACCCGAGCGAAACACACTCCCACGCTCTCCTCGGACAGAGCCGCGACACTGTCACCGGGCGCGCCGACGCCATCCCCGAGGAGAGCCATCCCTCGACCTCGCCTAGCAAAAACTCGACGTCCGTCCCGATCCCGATCCGCGCTACACCTAGCGCGACCAGGGCGACGTCGCCTCCGCCCCCGCCGCCCGCCTTCCACCACTCGCTCGGACACATGCCCCAATCGATGCCGGGAATGTATCCTCATCTGTACGAGCCTACTCAAGGCGGTGCGGGGAGGGCTGTGGAGAGCGTTGCAGAGTTTCCGCGAAGGGTGCGCAAGACCAGTTTCGATCATACGGTCACCGGGCCGGACTTTATTGCTGCACTGGGAGGACGCCATCAGTACAACGGACGGCCGGTTGCGCCTGGTGTGCTTAGGGTGAGCTTTGTGTTTGGATGCTTGCGTGTTTTGAGCTGATGATGCGGATAGCATTCTGCGTCGATGTATGGTGATGTGACGCCGGACATTGTACGGTCACTGGACGAGGCGGTTAGTGGCACGAGTTCCTATCCATCAACGCCGTATAGCCATCATGCTCCGCCTGGAGTAGACAACTTTTTCGATATGCCGGGCTCGGGAGAGGAGAAGAGGGGTGATGATAGACTGTCTGTTTCGCCGAGCCATACGATCCCGTCGCCAGGGCATGGGATGCTAGGACTGGGCCCGGATGGCCGGTTTGGGAACCACGGCCACTCTTCTAGTCACGGCCTGTCGAACGACCGTGGGTATGGGTCGAATCATGGTCTGGTGTCCAATCACGGCATGGCGTCTGGTCATGGGCTTGGGTCGACGCACGGGCTCGCATCCCCTGGCCAGTCGCTTTCTGACGTGACCAGGGCGGCAGTTGCGGAGAGCGAGGCGCGATACAACGCTGTTGCGATGTCCATCGCCAACGCTGGTTTGGATAATGTTGGACCCGACGGCCCGCTCGACTATCACTACTTTATGAATGCCCTCTACCCCCTTGGTTCCAACTCTGGCCTGGACGGCTCGCTGTCTCATTCGAACCTGTCTCATTCTGGCTTGGACACTTCCGGCTTGGACGGCTCCATGCCCCATCCGTTTACCCACATCGACCCCACCCAAGTGTTGGGCAATGAATCTCTTGTAAATGCCTATGGTCCCAGTCCGTCGAGCGACAGCTGGGGTGCGGGCACGTTCACATCGAGCTCGACTGCGAGTCCGGAGCCGGTCCCAGGGGCGTCCCGGTCGATCGCTCAGAATCAAGTACAAGATCGTGAGTCCGGACCCAGCTCGGGACCAAGCAGCACATCAAAGGAGAAGAGTGCGACGTATCCACCGGTCAAGAAAGGCAGTGGCCGTTCTGGCGCTGGTTCGAAAGACGGTGCGGGCGGGTCGGGAGGCGCGAATGCAGATGACGATGGTACGCCGACTGTATGCACGAATTGCCAGACGACCACGACACCTCTGTGGCGGCGGGATCCGGATGGGAATCCACTATGCAACGCATGTGGGCTGTTTTATGTGAGTCCGGTGTGGGAGCTCAGTTGAGGCCAGCGGCTGATCGTGGGGCGACAGAAACTTCATGGTGTGACCAGGCCGATGTCGCTCAAGACAGACGTGATCAAGAAGAGGTATGTGGATTGAGGTCCTTGATGGATATGATTGTTAATCCTTGGTGTGGTGAAGGAATCGTGCCTCTGGCGGACCGAGCGGAAACGCACGCAACAAGCCTACGCTCCCAAGTAATACGCCGAGTCAGTCAGGTATGTCTGTCTTGTTCCTTTTGTCTACACATGCGCTGACGAGCTACCCTAGGGTCTCTTTCCACAAACGGGCGTCCCATTGCGCCTTCAACCCGGCTAACAACCGCGGCAGCTGCAGGAGGTGGTGGAGCGCCTACTACGGCTGCTGCGAATCTGGCTCTGAAACGTGCGAGGAGGATATCTGTTAATGGGATGACTGGGGCACCATCTACGATACCTAGCCGGCGAGGGACGATAGACTAAACGTGCTGCGGCAATGTTGTAGATGAAAGTACCTGTTGGACATTAGATTGAAACCAAAGTGTTGTAATACCAGGCCGTCTAGGGGTTTTTGGGTGATCTTTTTGTGTGTGGTGTTTCGTATCCTTGTTTCTTGAGGTTGTTATGATGATTGCAATACATTTGTGTCCTGTCTATCCGGTTCTGCTTGTGTTTGATTGGCAGTGATACAGGATGGGGCAAAATAGGACTGAGGTCTGTGATCTTACTGGTTAGCTACAGTCAATGCCTGTGACATGCTCCCAGAGGAGACCTGAGTGGGTGCATTTGAAGTTTAGGATACATGCCTAAACATCTGACCACCCCGGATGTACACTGTGGAATGTCAATTTGATTGGCTGGATGCAGTGGCCCATGCCAGCAACAACCACTAGGGAGTGAATATGCAATGACTTGGGGACCACACAAGACCAAAAAGGGGTTTAAGCAAATTGGGACAAGACCCAGGAGTGAATGACTTAATAGTATTTGCACTTGAGCTTGGGAACCCTGGGCAGAAACCAAACAGGGACCAGATAGGTATGTAAGGGTAGGTAGGATGTGGTAGGGAACAGGAGGTTGAGTTCTGAGGCTTAAGGCTCCCAGTCTCTCCCTTATATATTGCTCAATCTATTTTAGTACATGAAAACTATTTTATAGAAGGGGTGGAAAGTGTGTGGAGAGAAGTGTTGTGCTGGCAAGAGAAGTGCATATAAGCAAACCCTTAAGCTATGCACAGCCACAATTACAAACAAGCGCTGTGGCTATGCTTACATCAGGTGGCAATTACACATGAATTGAATAAACACGACTTAGAGAAAGTGAGAATGAAGATAAAATGAAATAAAATGAAATAAAATCATAGAAAATTGTAATAAATCTGTGTCATGGTCTAGACCATGACATCATTGGTCCATTTCAGGCCTACCCTATTTGCAATATGATCAAACTCCTGAAATAGCCTGCAGTTGTCCATCCCCTGTTGACCAAAGGGGCTAAATTGTCAGGAGTTAATCTCCTGTCTCAGCAAAATCCTGCCAGACTCCGGAGTGCTCCAGATCACAGGGGATAGCTCCTTGCACTGCTGAGTGCTCCGGGGCATTCCTGAGCACTCCAGAGCAAACTGGCTTTTTGGAGCACCATGCTCCTGAGTCATCCAGAGTGCTCTGGACATCAGGGAAAATCTCCAACACAGAATGAAGGGTGTTGATCTAACTTTAAGCATATTGATGCTTTAACAGATTCACCAGGCCCCCCCTTTCATATAACTTAATCTACCTAAATGAAAATGGGGGTGCTTCAATTTGGTTCAATTATGCAGGGATTTAATGAATTTATCAACTGAAAAAGCGTTTTTTAAATTGACTTAAACCTCCTAAATGAACCTAAATTTAAGAATTTAGGTTGCCCATATAAGGTAATGATTAAGGACAGTTATCAATCAGCAACACTAATTAATCAACAATATCCATCAATTAATTGACATGATGATCAACCTTCAGCAGGGAAATCACATCAAAATGTTGATCAAGACAGGGAAAAATTGTATCCAGTAAGCATATATGTTACAAGCCAAGAATGTTACAATTTGTTAATTACATTACAGATTCACGAGAAGGTCAAATAAGCTACAGGAACCTACCATGCTGAACAATCAACTAATGGTTAGCCTTCCCCTTCCCCTTTGTGTGAGTATTCAAGTGCTGGCCCTCCTCGGCCTCAGACTTGGAGCCAAGTGCTGGTGGTGTATCAGGTTGGACATCTTCAGATTGGGTGACTGTTACAACCTCTTCTATGATGTTATGAACATGTAGGGGACTGGCGACAGCAAACGTATCGGGTGGCAGAGACGAGTGAGTAGACAAGCAAGTTAAGCAGAGATATTGACAACTGTGATAAGACAATGAGACTGAATGACTTGTGAGCAATAGCTGAGTGGCTGAGAGCCGGGTAGAAAAGGGTAAAAGACAAGTGTAGAGCAAGCTGGGTAAACCAGGCTTGCTCCGGCTCGAATATATAGACAATGGGCGCACAGCCCTGACAAAACAAGAGCGTACATTGAGTCAGACTCGCACAGCATAAGGCATGTGGCGAGTCATACAAAATGAGGCAGTGTCTGAAGAGCGCTGCATGCTCTTCAGACAAAAGGAAACACAGCCTACAGAAATGACTCAGGTCATGAGCCCAAGCCACCAGAAACGGAAACTGGGTGGGTCATGACATTACCCCCACAAAAGCACCGGCCACAGGGGACCTTGGCCAAGCAAAAAAAGTCCAAAGCAGAGACAAAAAGAAGAAAAGAAAAAAAAAACACTTTTACAAAAGACAGGAACCAACCCCACCACACTCCAGGAAATCCTCCAAGCGTTCCCATCCTAGGTCCACGCTTGCGCACCTCTCCACCGACTCCATGTCCGTCTTCCCTCCACTTGATGCCAGAGAGGCAAAAACACCCAGATCAGGGTCAACAGACTCCTCCTTAACCTTGCCTTCCTCCAACGCCAACTCCCCCACTGAAGTCCCAATGTCCTCCATTCCCCTATCCCAGGCACGCTGGTCCAACCATGCCTTGAACTCCCCCCGCTTTGTCGTCCCGGCAAATACCATGTCAAACACCTCCATCCAGTCCTCCTTCCACACGCATCGTTCCCAAGATGCCCCCACCTCTGCTATCCAGCTTCTCCCCTTGTCGACAACCCACTGCTCAACAACCTCGTGGTTGATGTACCACCTCCCCTCGCTAGTCCACCAGACTCCATTGCAGTGACGCCATTGCTCCCAGGAAGGCTCAACGACAGTGTGTACGTCATCCGCGATGCATTGCTGGCATATGAAAAGGCAGACACACCTGAGCGTGTGGATGGTGATGGGGCGGGCTTCGGCCCCAACCCACAGGAGGTCCCCCCTCGCCAGGTCGTGCAGGGTTGTGTCATTGACCCAAAAACACACCCCTCGTTCGGCATAGGGGATGTAGTCGAGTCGGGCAGTGGGGTCGATGCCCTGGGCAATGCGGCGAGCAACCTTGAAGGGCTCAACATACCCCAATGAGTGGCATTGGTGTGATGCAGGAGGCATCTCTCCCTGAGCAGAGTTGTTCCAGGCGGCGGAGGCAGGCATGGTATGGAGGGATGAGAAGTTTGTTGTTTTGACGTAGGATTGGTGGTAGCGAGCTGGGTACTGCTGGTGAGGTCTGAGGCTTTACTGGTGGCTGGTCCTATACACTTGTATCCCTTTGGAATGGGCGCCTCTGGATGTTCCCTAAGGAATGACTCCATGACATTGGCTAACTCGGCTATCTTGTCCGCGCGCTCCATTGTATCCTCCTCAGGGCCGTAACCTGCCCATCGTACGAGGTACCACAGGCCGTTCCTGGTGCGTTTCCATGAGATAATTTTCTCCACCAGGTATTCCTCCTCTCCCTCTTCCATGACAACCAGCAGCGGAGCAACCTGGCATCGGTGGAACTTGCTATCCGCATGGAAGGGCAGTAGTAGATTTGCATGGAAGATGTTATGTATGCGCATGGATTTTGGAAGGTCGAGTCAGTATGCATGCAATGATACATGTTCTGATATTTGGAAGGGACCAATCATCTTGGCATCTAGCTTTTTCGCGGGACAACGGGTTTTGACATTCGTGGTTACCGGCCAGACCTTATCTCCCACATTGTGTTGTGTTGGCTCCACTGCCTTGGCCTGGTGATACTCCATGGAAGCCCTGACTTCGTCCCAAACTTTCTCCAAGTGCTCGCTGAACTGTTCTGCCTCAGGTGTATGTGTCTCTACAGCCTCCATGTCCCATCTAGGATGAAGGCTGTAGACAGTCTCGAATGTGGTTTTTCCGGTAGCGGAGTTGGTGTGATTGTTATGGCAGAACTCTGCAATTGGGAGCCAAGTGGACCAGTCGTTCTGGTCATAGTTGCAGAAGCTACAAAGGTAGCCTTCCAACCACTGGTTGGTTGGTTCGGCGAGATCATTGGTCTCTGGATGATAGGCAGTCAAAAAGCGTCAGCGAATTGTGCTGGCACTCCGGTACTCTGGAGCACTGCGGAAGGGGGAGTGGTGGCTCCCGCGGTCTGGAGTGCTTTGGAGTGCTTCGGAGAACTGGAGCACCGGGCTCCGCACTGCTCCTGAGCACTCCTAAGCGCCCCCCTACTTCCTCAGCTCTCTGGAGCACTGGGAGGATTTCCAGGTTTTGCTGAGAACTTGGTGTGATGTGCAACTTGTTGTAAAGGGCTTTGAGGAAATGGCTGTTGAAAGTAGAGCCACAATCAGAGATAGTCCGTTTGGGAAGCCTGTGCAAACGCCAAACCTCGCGAATAAACAGTTCAGCGAGCTGCTCGGTGTTGATGGATTTGTTTCATGGGATAAAATATGCCTGCTGTGAGAACCTGTCCACCACCACAAGGATGATGTCAAAACCCCCTGACAACAGAAGTTTGACCACAAAGTCATAGTTGATCTCTTCCCAGGGTTTATCCGGCAACTCTGGTTGCTTCTCTGGTATCCACACTAGAGATGTTGGGCGAGCATTCCCCCAATTCCCATGCTCGCATGCGGGAAACCGGCGCCAAATTTCCAAACCGGCACCGGCACTCGTGCTCACACGCGGGAATGCGGGAATACCCGCAGCAACCTGCACCGCTCACAGTACCGGCGCATTGCGAGCATTCCCGCATCCTTGCATGCCCGCAGCATGTCTATAACAGCTGCAAGGAGGACTTTGGTGCACGACATGATAAATGACTGACCTTGAAACCCATAATATCAAGACAATGTATAGCTCATTAAATGCCCATAATCCAGCTGACTCTGAATATGCTTTCATGCTAGCAGAAATAACTTGCTTGGGTAGAGAAATACAGGAAATACAATCTGTGAATAATATACCACTATCGCAGCCATCACTGAAGCCTGATCAAATAGATTATGACAGATCTAAAGTGGCTATATACTGTTCCAGGTGTCTCAGAATCTATGTACAAGGTTTAGAGTCAATCCAATGAACAGAGGTTGAGATATGCACTGAAAGGGGGGAATCACCCCCCGATCCCCCTACCCTTGCAGTGACAATAGAACTAAGAATATTGAGGCAAATGTTAATCATACATTATATTCACAGTACTTAAAAACCTTGGTGTACCAGAAATCTCATCTATAGCCCCTCAGGATTCATGTGAACTGGTGTGACTCAAGTCCCAAGTGTACCCACAGGCTCTGAGCAAATCCCCCCTGTATGATTCACCCAGTCCCAGTATCAGATGGATTCCAAAGCAGCATTCTGGACAGAACTTACCCATTAGATTTCTCTGTAGCTCTCTCATTTAGACTGTAGGGGGGGATTTATACGAGTTTTAGTCCCTATTCTCACTGTATCCCTTGTTTGAGCACCTTCCAGTGTCCCAATTGAGCTGAGAATTTGCAGACCAAGTTCTATGAGGTATTATAACCTAATTAGTACAAGGGAACAATGTTTCCCTGGTGGGATTTCTTAGTGCTTGTGGCGCTTTTCAGGGGTGAATTTCCCCCCAGCTGTAGATCATGTATTAACCCCCCGGGATAAATTATTCTGAGTACAGCATATATATATTCCGAGAGCTCTGAATTTTGCGCATTTAATGAGCGTAGAATCGAGAGAATGTGGTGGGTTTTGGGTACACCCATTCCGCCCAGCGTGCACCTCGAGTCCCCCCTCAAGCAGTAAAGTTGCATGATCTTGCGTGTTTACTTATCGATTTACCTGCAGACCTTTGCGGGAATCTGCGGGTATATCAGCGCCTAAGTGCGGGTAACCCGCCAGGAATTTGCGGGCAACCTGCACCAAAAATCTCTAACCCGCACCCGCGCTCGCTGCTCGCACGCAGGTATTTGCGGGTATTTGTGTCTGCAAACACAAGCATTCCTGCGTGCGGGTTGCTCGCGCAACATCCCCAACCCACACCTTGTGACCCATGCTCCATTGGCATATTTCGCATGAGTCAACAAACTAGTTGACACTTTGCTTTATGCCTGGCCAGCAGTAAGTTCTTGAGAGAAGGTCTAGGGTTTGTGTTCGGCCCTGATGCCCTGCGGATGGAGAGTCGTAGTGCTGTTCAAGCAATTGTAGGTGTATCTTGCTGTCGTTAGGTACCACAATCCTTCCCTCCCTCCAGAGTAGCTTGTTTGACCATTCATATATGTCATATTGTTTCTTAATGGAGGGCGGAAGCTTGTTCTTTCCTTTAACGCTGGCAATGAGTGTCTCTAACAACTCGTCATCCTCTTGTGCATCCCGGATAAGTAATACAATATTGGAAGCAAGCTCGGCCTTGAACCCTATGAAACACTCCTCCTCTAGCATCTGGGAAACTGGGAAAACCTAGCTGGGGATAGATAGCGCTATCTAGCATATCTAGTTGCTCTAGAAATTCTGGGAAGGTCCCTAGCATCTAGCACTAGATGTTGCTATCTAGCAGTCCAAGGTAGCTATCTAGCACATCTAGCGTGATCTAGCTATGATCTAGCAGCAATCTAGCTGTGATCTAGCTGCGATCTAGCACCATCTAGCACTACAGTCGAACTCCTTGACTCGTATCACCCGGTCCTGCATAAGCCACTGGAAACGCCGCACTTCTCGCTTACCGACTTCATTGGCAATTCCGCCACCCCGACTTGTTGCCCTCATCTCCATCAGTTATGAGCACCACCCACCTCGTCAGTTGACGTTTTAACGTATCCGCTGTACTATCCTTTTTTCTCCAAAATTCTGCTTGAGCTACGCGTAAAAAACATGTTCATAAGCCGGCTTTGTACGTGCTTGTCCCCTCCCCACTCCGGTATAAGCACCCATTTGATTTTTCACCATCAGTATACGAGTCAAGGAGTTCGACTGTATCTAGCAAAGGCACCTTACCATATCAGGAAATTTCCAAAAAAGGAAACAGGTTTAGAATTAAATAACAAAAATATTATATTATTTTTATGCTGACTAATCAGGGTCCAATTTCAAATTCCCAAATAGGCAAGTCATTATGCCTTCTTGGTTTCAGGCACATGAGTTTTTGCTCAAGTGCCCCTTCCCCCTGAGTGAACTTAAGCCCCTTTTGACCCCTTTCCCCCCCCCTGCCCAGCCACCCCCTTGCCTCCCCTGGGGGTGCTTTCTAGCATATAGTCCAGTTGGTCCACAGGGGACAGAAAACTCCTGGCTAGTTCAGGAGATTGATCAGTATTGGCAATATGACTAATCCATCAAATTCTCTTTCTTAGATAAACCATATTAGGTCAGTTGCTAGATGGTGCTAGATGGTGCTAGATCACAGCTAGATCACAGCTAGATCGCTGCTAGATCATAGCTAGATTGTGCTAGATGTGCTAGATAGCTACCTTGGACTGCTAGATAGCAACATCTAGTGCTAGATGCTAGGGACCTTCCCAGAATTTCCAGAGCAACTAGATATGCTAGATAGCGCTATCTATCCCCAGCTAGGTTTTCCCTGTTTCCCAGATGAGCATGACCTGTCTTGGGTTAGGCACGTTGACGTGATCACTACGCCTGGATAGGGCATTGGGTTTATTGGACATTTTTCCGGGTCGGTAGACAATGTGGAAGTTGAACGATGCAATGAACTGGTACCATCTAGAATGTCTCCTGTTGAACTCTCTTGCGTCTTTCCAATATTCTAGGTTCCGATGGTTGGTGTAGACGGTGACGGGGAATTCGGTGTACTCCAGGAATAACCACCAGTGTTCAAATGCCACCAAGATGGCCAATAGCTCTTTGTTGTGTGTATCGTAATTTCTCTGCACCACATTGAAACTTTGGGACATAAACACGATTGGATGGTAGTAACCGTCTGTTTGTTTCTGGCTAAGCACCGCCCCCATTGCTACCCCGGACACGTTGGTCTTCAGTATGTACGGCAAGTTAGGGTTTGGGTGTGCCAACACAGGGTCTTTGGTGATTTTGGCCTTGATCCCATCAAACACCTTTTGCTGTTCTTCCTCCCATTCCCATGGAACATCCCTCCTGGTAAGCCTGGTAAGTGACTGTGCTATTGCACTGAAGTTCTGTACAAATGACTGATAAAAGTTTGCAAATCCCAAAAACGCCTGTAGTTCCTTGACATTTTGTGGTGTCTTCCATTCAAGAACCGCTTTGATCTTCACCTTTTCCATAGAGACGCCCTCAGGACTGATAACTATCCCAATGTAGGTTACGCTGGTGACATAGAAGTGGCATTTTGACAGCTTCAGGAAAAGGTGGTTCCTGTGTAGGCATTTCAGAACCTCCTGGATGTGCCTGGTGTGTTCTTCGCGGTTTTTTGAATAGATGAGGATATTGTCGAGGTAGACAACCACATACACATTGATTCGGTCTCTCAATATGTGGTTCATGAATCTCTGGAATACTGCAGGAGCGTTTTTGAGCCCGAATGGCATGACTGTATATTTGTAGAAATCGTTTTTGTTGCGGAACACAGTCTTCCATTTGTCCCCTTCCTTTATATGTATGTTGTTGAAACCTTGTCAGAGGTCCAATTTTGAGTAGATTTTTGCCTCTCGAACCTTTTCAAGATGATCGATTTACGAGGGTAACGGGAACTGGTCGCTTTTTGTAATCTTGTTAACCTTGTAGTAATCGGTTACAAGTCAACTCCCTCCGTCCGCCTTCGGAACATAATAGACTCCAGCTGCTACTTTTGACGTTGAGGGGTGTAGCTTTCCTTGGTCCATCTGCACCCTAAGTTCTTCTGCAAATTTCAGGGAGTTACTGTCAGACATTGGGAATGGTCTGGCAGGGCGTGGTAAAATGGTGTCTTCTTTGAAGTTGATAGTGCAGTTGAATTCTTCCTAGTGTGGAGGTAATGCCGCAAATAGTTGCTCGTCAAACACATCCTTGTAGGCCATAAACTCAGCAGTTATTCCTGGCCCTTCCACTTTGATTGAAGCTGCCTTTCCCTTTGGTGTATCTCTGGGGAACGCAATGGTGAGGGTTTCCCACTGGATAACCAGCCTGGCCTCCTTGAGCCAGGACATGCCAAGGATGGCATCAACATCTCCAAGTGGCATGACATAAAATCTTTGTTTGAACATGTG
>MU132148.1:819840-874627 GCA_015039395.1 Ceratobasidium sp. AG-I | reverse complement strand
TCTCTCCTTTGACTTCCTCAATTGTTGCTTGTTTTCCAGAAGTGGCTTTGGGTGTGTACTTGTTGCTCAGATACTTGTCCAGGCATTCAGCTTTCTGATGTTTGTTGCTGCCGCATCGATAGCAGCAACATTCCTTGTTGTGTAGGGCGATCTCCTGCTTGGAAACCCAATCCTTGGTTCTGTATCGCATTGGTTTCTTTTTGTCCTCCGTATAGGTGGATTTGCCTGAGAATGGCTTTTTGCTCAAGCTGGCTTCTTGTCCTCTTCTTCCTTTGTATAATATGATGTCTGTTTTGACGGCTTGTTCAATCCATTTGTCCAGTGACATGGCAGCGGTGTCTATACCAGATAGAGGGAGCTTGAAGAGCTCGCTTCTTATGTGTGGTTTCAAGTTACAGACAAAGACGTCAATGAGTGGTTGCTCCAGTCAATTGAGTTTCTGCGCAATGACTTGGAAGGTGGTGGAGTACTGTTGTGCTGAGCCTTTTTGGACAAGCTCTTGAAGGTCGTTTATGGCTTTATTACGTTTGTTTGGGTTACCAAAGGCTGTGACGAAAGCGTGGTACATGGCTTCCCAGGATGCCAGTGGTCCAGTGAAGTCGTGTGCACGTTCACGCTGGAGGAGGGTTTGGGCCCATGTTGACGCACTGGTCCCTTCCTTCATTGTGGAAAGAAGTTTCTTAATCCGCCACCTGTTGTCGTCAGAGACCTGAGGATATTCGTAGAAAAACATCTCTAGACAGAGCATAAAGGTTTCCACCTTGCTTCCTTTCTTTCTGTTGAAAGGATCTGGACATTTCTGCCTGGTCTCTTTTGGTATGTGGACTTCTTCATCCTCTGGTCTTGGAAGCAGCCTTCGTGGGGAGGGAATCCTTTGTAAGGGGCTGGGTCTATGGGGAGAGGGTGTTCTTCTAACCAAACGCTGGGATTCTGGACGAGGAATGTCCCTTCGGGTGGAGTGTCCTTGGGGATTGAAACCCCCTTGTGCCTGTAGTTGTTCATGTAGTCCCCCTACTTCCTCTTGTATGAGAATGTTGAGATTTGCTAATTGCTTGTTGAAGTGGTCCATGTTGTCCAATATCCGCCTTATATCCTCCCCCTGCTCCTGTTGGACTTGCTGTATGTTCTGGATGTTGTTGTGTAGGCCACAAATCTGTTTGTTGACGTACCCAATCTCTGTACAGGTTTGTTGACCATTTCCCCTGATGCGGGTGAGCTTGTTGTTGGCATTTTGTTCGATTTTGCTTAGTCGAGCAATGCAATCCATGGCTTCTGCCACTGTGCATTGTATGTGTTGTATGGAGCAATTTGTTTCCACAAGGGGAACAAGCCTAACCCTTAGTTCTTGGCGTAAGTTGTCCTCTATCTGTCTAAGCATACACGTGTAAAGGTTTGTGTTCCCTTGCTCTCCTTGTGGCGGAATAAAGACAGATGTTTGTCGTGAAGGTGGTTCGATGTGGGAGTGTGCCCGGCTATCACCAAAGCCAGGGACCAACGGTGGGATGTAGATAATGACGTGTGAGTGCAAGCTCATGATGCTTTGTGCTGAAGCTGTGGTAGGTGGGCTGACCATGCATGCTCCCGGATAACCCCTTATAGGACGATTGATGTGTGTGCCTGTTAACGGATGGATAGCTACTGCCGACCCTTTGTTTTAAGGATGTCGGCCGGGTAACCTGGCCCCGGGCATTCCGGGAAACCTTCCTGGAAAAACCCGGAAAAACCCGGCTCCGGGTAGCGGCTGCGGGCGCGGGAATGGTCAAATTCACAGGGAAACCCGGCGAGCATCCCGCGGATTCCCGCCGTTAAGCGCCCAAATGCGCGCCGATGCCCGCCAGAATCTAAGCGTATATGCGACCTGAGCCGCTCTATTTTCTGCAATTTATTCCATAATTATCCGTCCATTGGTTCGCTCCTGCGTGCACGTTTTCTGTTGGGTCACTTTATAGTACTCAGCTATGAATCTGACCAACCACAAATGCCACCACAATGTCACTTCAAGCACACCATTAAATAAAGGAAAATCAGGGCTTTCCAACCATGTATAAATCACTCCCATAATAAATTTCCACAGGGGTGAAAAGTGGGAAATACTGCTAGGGGATATTCCCCCCTGGAAATGCGCCACATACACTAAGTAATCCCACCGTGTATATACTGCTCCCCCGCGTGCGATCGTTTTAGACATGGTATAGGATGCTATTTACAAAATATCAACCTGATACGAGGCCAGGAAGGTCCTCAACAGGGGGCAATAGTGCTGCAAAGGGGGAAAATCAGCCTCAAATGCAGTCTGGGGCATGAATGAGTGCAATTGAGAGAATTCTAATGAGTACATTCTACTCACAATTGAATTCTGTATATATCTAGGGGGCTGCAGTTTTTACAATATTGATCATAATCTCTTGTCCCCACTGTGGCCTTGGTTGTCCATAGTAGCCCCTAAGTGAATGATAGTAGTGAATACCCACACTTAGAGATCCTCAGCAGATGAAATAAGCTCATGGTTTATATATAATACATATAAGAGTGGATCCTGTACAGTTTAAGTATCAGAAGGAGTGTACATGGTGAGCAACAGCACTGTAGAGGGGGAATAGGGGTGTTTTGACAATAGGGCAGCAGTTCAGTCACTTCCCATGAATGGATTTGGGTGGAACTTGGTAGATGTGTTCAGGCATCTTACTAGATATATATTATGCATTCACGCTGGGTCTGGGGGGTCCATACGTGGCCTGCGTACGCATTTTGTATTTCCTGGAACAGTATTTGCGGTATTTATATGTGTTAACAATTTATTTACAGAATGTGAAATACATATTCGGTACCTCCTGATTTATGCGCATTTAATGAGCTATGCCACATGTGGATGTGGTGACATTTGTGGTACAAATGCCCGCAATGCCCCGGGATGCTCCCAAGTGGGCGGGAATTTGTGAGAATCCGGGGGATTCTCGCATGCTCGCGTCCGGGCGCGGGCAGGGCCCTCAGTGGTCGAATTCCTGGCCCGGGTAGCGGGAAACCTGGGAAATACCTGGCCGACATCCTTACTTTGTTTGATGGTGGCAAGTCGATCTGGGAGGGCTGGGTAAATACCAGTACTGGTCGTTGGGTTGGGCGGGGCGAGTTTGATGGAACAGACATGTCTCCTGGTTCTGGTTGGCGTATGGTTGGCTCGTCGGGGTCTGTCACAACTTCCATAGTAATTTGGTGTCTAGGACCGGCTTGATTTTGGGATGTGTTGTATGCCCCTGGGACGACTAGCGGTGGAATGATCCTTTGAGTGGTGGGTGACACAATGGGTCCTGAGTCAACCTGGGTGATTCCGATTTCTGGTGTTTGGATGGACTGTGCTTGAGAAGCAGTCTGGTATTGGTCATTTATGTGTTCCGGTCTCGTCTGTAGGGAGTGCCAGCTGGTGCGAGAAGGTGGTTGGCGGGATGCAGACATGAGTTGGAAGCCAAGCCACGAGATAATTATGATAAGCAAAGCATGCCACAAGATACAAAATAAGCTTGCTCTACAATGTCACAACCTCTTCTATGATGTTATGACCATGTAGGGGACTGGCAACAGTGAACGTATCAGGTGGCAGAGACGAGCAAGTAGACAAGCAAGTTAAGCAGAGATATTGACGACAGTGATAAGACAGTGAGACTGAATGACTTGCGAGCAATAACTGAGTGGCTGAGAGCTGGGTAGAAAAGGGTAAAAGACAAGTGTAGAGCAAGCTGGGTAAACCAGGCTTGCTCCGGCTCGAATATATAGACAATGGGCGTACAGCCCTGACAAAACAAGAGCGTACATTGAGTCAGACTTGCACAGCATAAGGCATGTGGCGAGTCATACAAAATGAGGCAGTGTCTGAAGAGCGCTGCATGCTCTTCAGACAAAAGGAAACACAGCCTACAGAAATGACTCAGGTCATGAGCCACGAGAAAAGACAAGCCACCAGAAATGGAAACCGGGTGGGTCATGACAGTGACAGATTGGCAATGGTAAGGCTCTGGTTCTTCATGATTGATTCAAAGACTAGCGTGTTCCCTACGAGAACGATTGGTAAGAGAGCAGTGTAGGGAGCAGAGTGAGTTTACAACCTGTCATTAAGCCACCGGTGCTGGAACCGAAGCAGCTGTGAGTTGGCTGAGCTTTGGTAGTTGAGTATGCCCCACAAATGGGAGTCAAACCGGCCCCATTGGGTTGTGAGGTTGAGGTCCCGAGAGAGGAAGCACCCGGTGGCCCATTTTTCAATATGTTCTTGCATCTAAGGTAAAAGTGAGCACAATTAAAGCACTGGAAAAAGGAGACTTGCCATAATGAGCACAAATGCAACAGCCACAAGAGGCAACCCTTTGTCCCGTTCCTTCAAGGCAGGACAGTTGGGGACAAAAAAACTATCTGGGCTCCAAAAAAAGGCCTCTTAGATAGCCAAGGTGAGAGCACAATGCTCATACTGGTCTCTCTTTGGCACAGTATCCTGCCAAAAAGAGTTAGCCAAGCCAGACCAATTTGACAAACCACCTATGTAACAGTGGAATGTATTATGACTGAGGCAGGTAGCAAGCAGCTGGTTGTTGTGACCCTTGCGGGTACACCCCGATTTTTCTGTATTTTCTACTATTTTTCCCGGCCCTGTACGGCTACTTTCTGTGTCACGTGACCTTGGCGACTATAAGCACTGCCGCCTCAGCATGTTCCATGGCTTACACATCTTTACTAATCCTTCTTCAATATTTACGGACTCTTCTTTTCTTCTGTTGCTATGTGACTCATTGTTATGCTTGTTTGTACATACCTGTGCTTTAGAATGTATAAAAGACCAGGCTCAGTGTCTCTGGAAAGCCAGAACACTTTTGCCTTGTTGATTCCCCCAAAGAGCCACAAGTTAGCTGGCTTTATAGCAGCTGTAATTGTCCAAGAGTGCTTTGCCCTTGTCTGTAACCATCCATCCACACCTAGCGCCCACTCCTCACTTTGGGTTGTGACACTGGTTAGCTGACATGGTTGCCTCATCACTTGTAGATTGCTCAAAGCCATAGAAAAATTGAACAATCTTGCAGATACAATCTTTGACAAGGGTGCAAAGGTTGGAAACCCAGGTGATAATCTGGTGATCATTCAGGCAATGTACAACATGACTTGGAATCACTCACTGTCTGTACAAGGTCCTTTGGACACTCGCAATAGATCACATGCAAGTAACTTTCGTTCCACACACAACAATGGGCATTTTGGGCCCACTTCACAGCAGTGCCATGGTCCCGATAAACACCTTTGCACGTCACCGTATAAGGATGTTGCACGGGAATCCCATGTGCCAGAAAAAGCAATTCTGGCCACCTGAAATTGGCAAATTCTGGCGATGTGGGTGCGGGTGCTGGTGCGGGAACTCAATTTTGGTGTGGGGAATTCCACCAGAATCCCACAAATTCCAGCAATTTAAGCGCCAATACCCGCGCCTATTCCCACATATGCTGGCCCACTTTCTTACAATTTATTAGCATTTTATTTGGCCTCAATCATGCAGAAATACACCAAGCATCATAGAATGCAAGTTTTGCTAGTTTTGATGGTACTGAAACTCCACCACAAATACATGTGAGCAATACCATAAAATGCGCATAATTCACAGCTTCCAGAATATGTACTCATATATGTTGAAATAATTCATTCAGACCACAGAACAGGGGAAATACATCCACAAGGGGAAAACCCCCTGAAAAGCGCCACATGCACTAAGGAATCCCACTGTCAGAATGCCGCTCCCACGGGTGTGATAGGTGCACCCAGGTCTAAATAGGCTATCTGTCACTTCTCAGACAGTTTGGGGCAGGGGAAGTGGTATAAAGGGGTAAAATATGTTGCTCATGGGCTAAAACCCCTGGGAAACTGCCCCCTGCAAGATTAACAAGACTTCTCTGAGAGATTCTGACGAGTACATTCTAATCACAATGTCTGATTGCCCTACCTAGTACAGCTCTCATCACTTTTTTGTTGTAGTTCACATTCACAAGTCCCAGTGGACTTAAGCTGGCAACCAGGTGTTGCTTGACTGGGGCAAGTTAAGTACAATGCTGAAGATAGGGAACAGCTACAAGTGAGATATGTTCCAGATCTATTTTTTCATGAATATTAGATAGCTCCTACTCACTTGAAATGTGTGAAACAGCCTAATGCCCATGCTATCATGGATTACCATACAGGGGGATTATATGAACATGACCTTGAATGTTTACTATGATCCACTAGTTGGTTTAGCCTAAAACTTTGCCAGTAGGCTTTTATAAATGCAAGTACATTGTATACACTCTCATGCCAGTGAATATTGCATCATGAGAAGCCACGGAAGGGGAGCAATGCCTGGGGAATATATATCCAGTGGATGTTATGGGTTTGCAACATGTGGGAATTCATTCACTGGGTGAGATGTATATATTCTGAAAGCCTGGAATTATGCGCATTTTATGGTATCTTACACATGACGATGTGATGACTTTTGTGAAAAAGGTGTGAGAATACCCCCGGAATTCCAGCTTCCGGCATGCGGGTGTGGGTGCAGGATAGGCTCAAAGGTGCTGGAATCCCACGTGCGGGTGCAGGATTCCAGCAAAATTCTCATGCAACATCCATAGTGTGCTATATATTCCAGCAGCTAGGAATTCTCTCTATTTAATGAGCTTTTAATTATTACAATGTGATGACTTCAGGGGACACTTAATTTTAGCATTCAAGCTCATAGTGAGCAACTCTCGCAGTAAAGTTGCACGCACACCAGTGTTTGATTGTCAATCAGGTTAGTTTTTTTTGCAAGCATATGCAGGTATATCAGCTCTATTTATGTAGGTATTGTGGGATGCCTGCACCAAAATCCTGTGCTGGCACAAGTGCCCACTGCTTGCATGTGGGTGTTTGTGAGTATTTGTGCCCGCAAGTGCAAGCATTCCCGCACGCGTGTTGCTCAGGTAACAGCCTTGTAGCTGCCTATGGCTGCTATATAGCGCTAGATGTTGCTATAAATCTGGGACCTATCCACTTTTTTTGCAGCAGCTATATATGCTATATGGTGCTATATATAGCTTTCTAGGTATTTGCAGTGTCCAGGTGAAGCCTCAAGGCATGCACACAAGCATGTGAAAGAGTGTCAAGTGGTCAGCCACAAGATAAGTTGTGAGCCACGGAAGGAGAGCAAGCGCATGGGCGCTAAGGCCAAAGGTGCATACCACGGCCACAGCAAGAAAATAAAAGGGTGGGTTCATGTGGTTCATGACACTCTTGAGCACTAATTCCCCAGGTTGAATATCTTCCAGGGGTCATAACATGTTGATATCTTGTACATAGCATCTTGGAGCATATACACAATGATTGTGCCCTGGGGAGCTGCTGATACAAAGTGGACTTCCTTAGTACATGTGGCTGTCTTTTAGGTGTCAATATCCCCCAGGACTAAATCACACTTTTATCCACCTTAGAACTGTATTCAGATGTCATGGACTAAATTGATGGAAAGCAGGGAATTCCCTCTATTTAATCATCTGGGAAACTGGGAAAACCTAGCTGGGGATAGATAGCGCTATCTAGCTTATCTAGTTGCTCTAGAAATTCTAGGGAGGTCCCTAGCATCTAGCACAAGATGTTGCTATCTAGCCATCCAAGGGAGCTATCTAGCACATCTAGTGCAATCTAGCTGTGATCTAGCAGCAATCTAGCTGTGATCTAGCAGCAATTTAGCTGTGATCTAGCTGTGATCTAGCACCATCTAGCACCATCTAGCACCATCTAGCACCATCTAGCAACTGACCTAATATGGTTTATCTGAGAAAGGGAATTTGATGGATTAGTCATATTGCCAATACTGATCAATCTCTTGAACTAGCCAGCAGTTTTCTGTCCCCTGTGGACCAACTGGACTATATGCTAGAAAGCACCCCCAGGGGAGCCAAGGGGGTGGCTGGGCAGGGGGGGAAAGGGGTCAAAAGGGGCTTGAGTTCACTCAGGGGGAAAGGGGCACTTGATCAAAAATTCATGTGCCTGAAACCAAGAAGGCAAAATTACTTGCCTATTTGGGAATTTGAAATTGGACCCTGATTAGTCAGCATAAATTGAATATAATTTTTTTTATTGAATTCTAAACCTATTTCCTTTTTGGAAATTTCCTAATATGGTAAGGTGCCTTTGCTAGATGTGCTATCTAGCTCCCTTGGACTGCTATCTAGCTCCCTTGGACTGCTAGATAGCAACATCTAGTGCTAGATGCTAGGGACCTCCCTAGAATTTCTAGAGCAACTAGATAAGCTAGATAGCACTATCTATCCCCAGCTAGGTTTTCCCAGTTTCCCATATGATGGTAGATAACACTTTACATTGTGGGGGTTTTATGGTTGGTCAAATATGTAGACCAAGTACTATATAAGAGACTTAAGTGGAAAATGCTCAGTGAGAGGGACTGGCTGAACAGAAAATTATACATGAATGGCGGGCTTTTGGGTGCTTAATGGCAGGAATCCCCAGGAAAACCGCTGGAAATTTGAGTAAAAAAAGTGATGCCAGTGCTTGCACCTGGTGCCTGGGGCTGGGTATTTCCAGGTATTTCCAGGCAGGATTCCTGGAATTCCCAGCCCCGGGCTACCCAGGCAACTTCACTAGTTGGACCCAATGGCTTTGTCAAGACATCCACTGCATTCTTTAGAGTAGGCACCCAAACAAAAGACATGGTGCCACACTTGACTTCCTGGTGTATGAAGTGATACTACAGGTCCAGGTGCTTTGTGCACCTGGTTAGACACTCTGAGTCAGCCAGGATAATACTGGACTGGTTGTTGGCAAATATCCTCAATGTACCTGAGAGCGTAAGTTGGAGGTCACAAAAGAGGTGCCACACCAGTCAGGACCCACCCTTTTTCTCTCTCAAGGCCTGTCCTTTTCTTGTGGCTCATGACCTGAGTTGTTTCTGTTGGCTGTACTTTCCTTGTCTGACTTGTACTGAGCACTCATCAGACGCTGCCTTGCTTTGTATGACTTGCCACAGCCTGATGCTGTGCTGGTCTGACTCAATGTATGCTCTTGTTTTGTCTGGGCTGTATGCCTTCTTGCCTATATACCCAAGCCTGAGCAAGCCTGGTTATCCAGCTTGCTCTACACTTGTCTTTTATCCTTTTCTACTTGGCTCTCCTTGCCACTTAAGGGAATCTCTTGCAAGACATTCATTCATTGCATCAGCTGACTTATTGTTGTTCTCAGTACTCCGCTTCTACTCGCTCATCCTTTTGCTTGCCTTTGCCACCCAGTATGCCTGTCCTTGCCAGTTCTTTGCACTCTTGCAACATCCTTAGAAGAGGTTGGGACAGCACCCACATAGCCTCCTTGGTTGTGTGTTCCATAGCTGTGTACTTGGCCTCTGTTGGCAAAGTGGTGACGATGGCCTGCTTGCATGAGAACTGGTTAATTGCAGCTCCTGTGTACATGACACATATCCTGAGTGACAGTTCTGAGTATGGAGGCAGTCTGCATAGGCAGAGTCTGTGTAGATGAAGGGGTCGCCCTGAAACTCAGCAGTACTCAAGTAGCACAAGTCCATATTCACTGTTGTACTCAGGTAGTGTAGGACATGGAGGTGCACAATCCAGTGTGGGATTGGATTGGGACTGCCCAATACAGGCCCAGGCATAGCAGATATCTGGGTGAGTCCCTAGGCCAACCCATTTGAGGGATCTGAACAGTGCGCAGAAAGGTTTGTTGTGCATATAGTCACCTTGTGCCTTGGGAAGGAGCTTCAGGTGCAAGGGTAGGGAAATAGCATGTTTGAGAACATTGGGGTTTTAAGTGGCTAGTAATTGAGCATGTTGTACTTGGCAAGGAATGTCTTGACAAACCTCTGCTGCAGCAGCCTGATTGCACCTCCTTTGCGGTCCTGGACAGTCATCAAGCCCTGGAACTGCCTAGCCTCACCCAGGTCCTTCAGGTTGAGCCACAAGACAAGTAGCTGCTTCAGCCAAGTCATCTGAGAAGTGCCAGTTGTGGACAGCATCAGATTGTCCACATATACCAGCACAAACATGTGGCCACAGTTATCAGGGCAGTCAATGGAGAACAAGCAGGGGTTGGCCTCTGAGCAAGAGAAAATAAGCAAGTCAGGAACGCTGCAGATATAATCATAACAAGTGCACACCGCTTGCTGTAGGCTGTACACTGCCTCCTTCAGTCAGAGTGCGTGGCCAGTGTGGGGAAGTCCAGGAATCAATTTGCTTGCAGGGAATCCGGCTAGAATCTCTAAGTGGACCTACTCCTAGAGGGGTGTGTGCAAGAATGCAGTGGAAACATCCATCTGATGAAACTGGCCTCAAGTGGCTGCTGCAAGTCCTGTCAGTGTGCAAAAAGAGGTTGCTTTTGCCACAGGACAAGATGTTAGCGTATCCACCTTGGTCTTCTGCTGCTCACTGCATGCACATCTGGAAACCTGCAAAAACCTAGAAAGCTGTATATAGCACCATAGAGCATATATAGCTGCTGTAGAAATAGTAGAAAGGTCCCTGATTTATAGCAACATCTAGCAGTGTATAGCAGCCATAGCAGCTACATAGCGCTATATAGCGCTATATAGCGCTATATAGCGCTATCTAGCAGTGATATATAGCACATCTAGCAGTGATATATAGCACATTTAGCAGTATCTAGCAGTATCTAGCTGCTAGCCAAATTATGTCAACCCAGGAAAGGCAATTCTATTAATAGATGCATTTCCAATATTGATCAATCTCCTGAACTAGCCTCCAGATTTCCATCCCCTGTGCACCAACTGGACTATATGCTAGAAAATATGCCCAGGGGAGGCTAGGGGGTGGCACTTGGGACCAAGGGGGAGGGGTATAGGGGCACTCTAGCTGCCTTAGGGGTCAAGGGGGACATGATTGGAAATTGGCTGGTCATGATCACTGCTCCCAATGAGGCACAATCACCTGCCATTCTGGGCAATTTGAAATTGGTGCCTGATGAGTCAGCATAAGTTTAATAAATGATTTTTGTTATTTAATTCTAAACCTGTTTCCTTTTTAGGAAATTGCCTTATATGGTTAGACCATGTTTGCTAGATATGCTAGATATGCTAGATGATGCTAGATATTGCTAGATAGCGCTATATACTGCTATATAGCGCTATATAGCTGCAATGGCTGCTATATACTGCTAGATGTTGCTATAAATCAGGGACCTTTCTACTATTTCTACAGCAGCTATATATGCTATATGGTGCTATATACAGCTTTCTAGGTTTTTACAGGTTTCCAGATGCAATGCACCTGCCCTTCTTTGTTATTTCCTGCCCTAACTTGTTTGTCTTGCTCTGAAGGCAATTCAGCATTGGTTCAATCTGATGTCCACCTGGTTTTTCTACCTCACATATCCCCAGCTGCTTCCAAAAAGCAAATTCTGTCAACATTGCCTCAGACTATGCAATTGTGTCCAGTCCCTTCATTGCAGGGCGGTACAACGCTGGCAGAGCCACAAGCGCTGGGTTTGCACTATCTGGCTTTCAAATCTTTCAAGTCCGTGTCTTGATACAGGTTGACTTTGGGTGTGCAGGCACAATAAACACTGCAGGGGTAGATGTTAGGGGGTTGACTGGCAGCGTGTGAAGGCTAGCCTCAGTAGGTGTGTCTCCCACTGAATTGACAGCTGCAGTATCTCCCACTGAATCAGCCAATAGCATATCCTGCTAGGCCAGGGCAAATGAACAGCCCTCAGGTTGGGTGTCCACATTACTCTTGGGGAGCCCAGTAGGCAAGTTGATTTCAGCTGTGATAGATACAGGCAAGGCCAACTCATGGGAGCAGATGTTGCACAATTGCACAACCCTCATAAACCCCTGAACCTGAACATGCCTACACTTGCCAACACCATCATATTCCAAAAATCATCTCTCCACCACCCTTGCTTCTGACTTAGAGAGATGTTTCCAAGTGTTGATAGCAAAACAGGTGCTCCCAAACACGCAAAGGGAAGAGAGAGATATTGATTTATTGGACCAGACAGGAATTGGGATGCGGCTTTGCAAGACAGAATGAGGGGAACAATTCATGACATAAACAGCAGACAGGGCGGCTTCAGGTCACCAACTCCAAGACATGCTAGACTCAAACAGCATGCAATGCACACAATCCAGCAGGGTGCAATTAAATTGCTCTGCTAATCTGTTATGCTGTGACAAGTTGGGTGTGGTGGTGGGGCGTTGAATCCCACAGTCAGCTAGGAAGGTGGCCATGGCGTCTGGAACATACTCACTGCTACCATCTGTGTGCAGGACCTTCAGAACAAGGCTGGATGTCACAGTTAAACCCCTGGCTATTGTGTCAAAGGTGATTGGGGACTGGAAGGTGTATTGCGATGAGTATGTGACCAGGAGGCCAAGTCTTGGTCATTCCAAGCTTTGGCCCTCAGGTTTATATATTCAGATAATGTTACAGTTACAAGAATGAGTCATATACATGATTTGCAAACATATATCACATCAACAAGCGCTGGAATGTTTTGGATGTCAGAGCAAGCCACAAAACGCACAAGTCAGGAATAATAGATTATTGGGAATAGTGTCACATGACCTGAAGGTCCTTGGTTTGAAACCCATGACAGAAGATTAACTCCTGACACTGGATTGGTGTCCAACATATGCAAGGAAAATTAAGGGAGGGGAAGAACCCATCCTTGGTTTTGAGTAGGCAGACCCAGCAGACATGCGAGTAGTTGTCAATGAAGGAGGCAGCATACTGATAGCTGCCAAGCATCAGGAAAAACCCCCAGTACAGAATGAATGATATTGACCTAAATTTAGCTGTATTAAAGCTTTTAGGTTTTTACCAACCCCCCCTTTTCATACACCTAAATTTAATAAATTTAGGAATTTCAAATTTCTCAAAGCTGTTCCTTTGATCATGATTGTCACTTCTAGCACTTTTCCAAATTTGGCATTTGATCAATTTAGGCACATTTAGGGGTGTTTAGCATATTTAGCCAAATTTAAGAACTTCAGCTAAATCTGAAATTGAGATCTTAATGAAAGTTGAGCATTTTCCTGATGAATGGCCACTGCAAAGGAACCCCATAATTTGGAGTGGACAGGCTAAAGCCAAGTGGCGGACTTGGTGGATAACAAGCCAAAAGGGAGTGGGACACCTTTTCCCAAGATGCTGACATTGCGCTGTTTGACATCTGTGAGGTCCTTTTTGCTCAGCTGCAGGATGTGCCCCCCACTAGGTAGGACCTGCATGTTCCTGCACCCATATGACCAAGGTAGCAATGCCAAAGCTGTGCAGACTCTGCCAAGTTGGCCTGGATAAGCAATGAGAGGGTTGGCAGTGTGGGCTCTGTGTTACATATCAAAAGGCAGTTGACATAGGAGTCAGTGGTGACTGGCCACTTGTGCACATCCTGGATGGTGCAGCCTTCAGGACCGCAGCCCCAGTCAAGTGTCATGCCAGCTTCCAGGGTGAAGCCAATGGAGAGCAGGTTGTGGCCCAGCTCAGGCGCATATATGACCTTGTGGATAAGTGGCCTTGTTCATCCTCTCAAGCCTCCTGGACATCATTCTAGTTCTCTTAGTACTCTAGGCCTGCTCTGTTCATCCTTCGTGTATTCGCATACCCCCACCTCTGCCAGTGCCCCAAATCTATTCCAGAGTAGCTGATTCAAACTGCACACCTCCTCTGCTTTGAACAACACGTCACCCATCCCAAACCATGCACTCCCTGTCCCCTCTTTGCCAATTATCAGGCTTAAGCCTTACAGTTATTCTTTCCTTTTGGTTTAGTGCATTTTCCCAGACACATACTACACCAATCACCATTCTCAAGAGCTTGATTGACTCTGCCAGGTCATCCAAATCAAACAAGCCATTACACATCTCGAGGTGTCCCTTTGTCGTCCCACGAGTGTGCCCTCTCCTGTTATTCCAGCTCCATCTTCCCCCCTTGTAAATCTTTTGTTCCCACTGTCCAACCACCTTGCGCCACAGCTCATTCAACTACCTGAGACAGCGCAAACTCATTCCACACACCCTCGTTCACTCAACTCAAACAGCTGTTGTGTTAACTCATCAGATGTTCAGAACAGTGTCACCTAGGCCAAGGCTGCCATTTATTTTCATTTTACTCGCTGACATGCCACTTGTTTTGCACTCGCCTGGTATCATTTGAACTATCCAGTCCTCAGCTTTTGATTGCACCACTATTTGTCCCAAACCATCAACTCTTTGATCCACCACTACCTGATTTCTCTGCCAATGCCTGCCAGCAATCCGTTAGACCAGGCAGCTGCTCGAGAGTTCAAGCAGATGCTTTGGTATTACGTTTTCTTGGGACCACCATCTCAGGCAAAGTTTGATTGGTTCTTGGCGCTCCCAAAGTGTGTACAGCAGAGTTGTGCGTTGATAGGTGAGGTGCTGGGACCATATGAAGAGGCATGGGAGAGGGAGTGTGAGGCTCTGGAGCATGTGCTGGAGGCTGAGCTGGTGTGTATGTTACACCTTGCTGCAGTTTGATTGCAGCCTTGTAACCTCTCCTGTCTCCATGTGGGTCATGCCTGGAATGGTCTGGGGAGTTGCAAAAGCACTGTTGTGTGTTCCAGGCAATCAGCCGGGTTTACAACCTACATCAGCAGCTGGCAGATCCTACCAGCCCCCACTTGCCCATCCCTATTCTCTCACTTGATATAGTCCCTCCTACTTGTCCTGCAACCCCAGATGGACTTTGGGATGTTATTCTCAACTTTGCTGCACTGTTTCCTGTGGCCAATGGGCCAGACATCTATGGTCTCAATACCCCAGACAACACTACTCCTCCTGCACCACTTCCTGTTGATCCTCCTCCCCCACCAGTTCACCCTGGTACATCTCAGCCAGGCCAGTGGGTAGTGCATGGTCTTGACATCAACCTGTATTGTGCCTGCATTGCAGCACTGGGGTGCCATGTCTGGGTGCCAATGGAAGGCCATTTCTTGTGGTGTGCTGCTGAATCAATGGTGCACACAGAGGCAATTCACCCAGGTCTTTTGGCTGGTCTGCTGTTCCCAGGAGGACTCAAGAAGGGTGATGACATGCTAGAGCCACTGTATATGGTGCTGGACTTTTGCAATGGGTGGTTTGTTTTCACTTCTCAGTTTGGTCTAGTCCTTTGTTAGCTGTCTGTCTTTTGATATCATTCCTGTTCCTCTAGTGGGATATTTTTCTGTTGCCAGACGAGGACGCCTGGTTGGTTTTGTGGGGAGCACCTGGAGTGGGGGCCCTGAGTGCTCATGTGACCCAGGGGTATGCCCCTGTGGTGTCTTCTGTCCTTTCATAGCAATCAGATCCTCTGCAGCCCTTAGGCGTGTCCCACAGTACAAGTCAAACAAGGAACCAAATGACTTGGGTCATGAGCCACAAGAAAAAGGCAAGCCACAAGAAAAGGACAAGCCACAAGAAAAGCAAAAGGGGTGGGTCACGACATGTATGATTCATTGAGTTGACATATGTCATTGTGGGAAGTCGGCAGATTTCCCCAAAATCCACCAGACTTTCCAGGACTTTGGGCATTCTGGAGCGGATCTCAGGGAAGTCCCGTTAAAGTCAAAGTCCAGAAAGTTCCATTTTGGAGTCCAGGGTGTACATTTGACTGCTTGTTTGGACTTTAATTATGTCTAGATCTGATTCAATTTGATATTTGGGACCAAAGTGGCTAGTAAGTACAGGCACATACAGATTTCAAAGTCCAAAGCTTCAGGGCTGGTTCTCTAACAGCACCTTTGCAAAACATCTTGCATTTCTCCCCTCTGTAACCTCATGTGACCTGTTGCTTGTGTGTTCATTTCTCCCACTGCCAATTCCTAGTAACCCATTCCACTGACAAGAGGTTGTGAGCCTGGCCTAGCATAACCCACAAGAAATACTAGTAAGTTAATATCTTAGTTTTTATGTTATGGTTGTTCCACGATGTCCTATTTTTTTAGCCCTAAATTCCCCACTTCCCACTTCCTGCAACCCACTGAAAATAGCAAAAACTACAAGCACTGGTGGCTAAACATCCTCGCTGTGCTCAAAGTACTTGGCCTAGGCGACCTTGTCACATCTCGAATGGAGGGAACAGCATGTGGGGACACACTCATGCATCATCAGGTCTGTTCTCACCTCACACTCATGTGAATTGCTTACTCAATTGATTCCTTGACCACTTACAACCTCTGGACCACACTGGCAATTTGATTTGCCTCAGTCACACCTCCAGCACAGCCAAGCGACCTACCGAGGCACAAAACAATGGTGGGGATGATGGAGGGCAAAAATTGGGAGGATAAGGGACTAGGGAAGTGGAGAGGGCAATGCTGTGGCCAGGAAACCAGCTGTACCCCACCAGGACACAACAGGGGGGGACCAGGCACCAACCTAGCAATTGAGTGGAGGCGCATGTACGCTACAGGATAAGTCCTTCAAACCAAATTGTCCACCACAAACTGACAATGGTTGTGTATGGTTATGATATATGAGAGAACACGTATCAGGAAAATGCTCAGCTTTCATTAAGATCTCATTTCAAATTTAGCCAAATTTCTTAAATTTGGCTAAATATGCTGAATGCCCCTAAATATACCTAATTTGATGAAATGCCAAATCTAGAAAAGTGGTAGGAGTGACAAACATGACCAAAGGAACAGCTTTGAGAAATTTGAAATTCACAAATTTCTTAAATTTAGGTGTATGAAAAGGGAGGGTTGGGAAAAACCTAAAAGTTTTAATACAGCTAAATTTAGGTCAATATCATTCATTCTGTACTGGGAGTTTTCCCTGATGCATAGGTGAGTAACGTGGCGATACATTCACCCTCAGACTTCAATGCTGACCTGCAAAGCAACCGCCTAGATAAGGATGTCGTGTGGGAGGATTGCAGGCAGCCCGCTGCCCACACCCGGGAATTGACCCCCTGGAGCCGCTGCCCACGCTTGCGCTTGCGCCCGCATGCAGGAATGCCAGATTCCCCGGGAATCCCGCAAATGCTTGCAGAATTGCAAGAATCTGCGGGCAGAGCGGGAAGGCCAAGCTCAAATCTTGTCACATCCGGGATCTGAGTACATCATTAAATGCACATAAATCAGAGCATTCCAACTGTGTATTATAATCCATCAGAATAAATATGTATGCCCTTGAAAACTGTGAAATACTGCAACAATAAGTAGTAACTGCACACACTAGCTTGTCTGAGGGGTTGTAGACCCAGCGCAAGCACTGTATATAATTGCAACCTATTTACTGCATTTATGTACCAATCTGTAGCTCATTCCAATCACAGGAACCCTCCCACTTATAACCCAATCACCACAATGCCCCTTTTCCTCCCTACTACACCAGTGTTCCTAAACTGAGCATGTTAAGGTGGATCTAAAGAGGTGAATCACATATGAAATATATTCAGTATATACTGTCAAGACTTCTCACTTATTGAATGCATGCATTCAGGTGAACTCCTTACTAGTTTACCTAGCCAGCATCCCATAGTAAATCAAGTGGATGTCATAGGACACACATAGATGGTCAGAAAAAGTAAAAGTGCAAGAACCTAGACATATGCTAAGAGCAATTCTGAGAACAATGTACTCATCAGAATTCCTTCAATTGGACTAGTTAAGGTCCTAGACCGCAGTTTAGCCAGTATTTCCCACTCCAGAGCACTATTCCCCCCGTTTCACTACCTTAAAAGCCTCAGAACAGGCTGAAACTTTGGAAATACAATCTTAGATGACACCAAATATGATCGCATACAGGGGAGCGACATATCCATGGTGTATTTCCTTAGTGCATTTTGCACTTTTTCAAGGGGGAATATCCCCCAGCAGTATATGACACATTTCTGTACCAGATGTGTCTATTCTGAGGTCAATATATAGACGGCTGGAGTGCTGGGAATTTACTCTATTTAATGATGTATGTTATGTATGATTGTGATGGGTTTTGAGGTTGACCAAATTCTAGACTATGCTCTAGGAAAGTACCCACAAGTTAAATCACTCATTGTGAGTGATTGAGTAACCAGAAAATTATGAATAAATGCTCATTGAATAGCTAGGTGCAGGTAGCAAGTATGCCCACAAAACAGCGGGCGTTGGCAGGAATATGGGTGCTTAGTGGCGGGAATCCAGGGGAATCCCGCCGGGAATCCGAGCAAAATTTGCCATTCCCATGCTCATGCTTGCTGCCTGCACCCGGGAATTTGCGGGAATTTTTGCTCGCAGCACCGGGAATTCCCAGGTACTGGTCTCCCGCACGACATCCTTACGCCTAGAGCACTCAACCATAAGCCATGGGCAATCATGCATTGATACAACAAACAACAGGGGACGCATGCACTCAACATGGCAATAGCCTTGCCCCTGGACTTGAACACCAACATGCAGAGCAACAACAACATGCCAGGAGCAGCTACACATGAGCACTGCAACTGGGGAGTTACACCCATGCACAGCAGCACAGTGTCACAGCCCTCTTGGCTTGACTTAGGTGTGTCTCGATATGAGTTGTTGAGTTATCAAGTGGCGTTCTACAAGCTCTTAGTCCTAGCAATGGACTCAAGAGATACGGCATTGAGGGCTAGACCCAAAGTGTTGAGATAGCTAAGTACAACATTGTCTCTTGTCTTAAGAGTGTTGGAGGATGGTACAAGTGATGCGCTAAAGCCGTCACTTATAGTACTGTCCTGCCTTCACACCTATGAGGGGAGATTGACGAGGTAGAGCAAGCTGGAGATCCCAGGCTTGCTCACCCTTCCTTTATACACAGGACGTGTACAGCCTCGTAAGTACAGGTGAAAGTCCATCTACCAGTAAGAGCGCACAGAAGCGCAAGGTGAAACGCAAGAGTCACCATGAGGCGTGGTCTGTGCGTAAGGTCCAAAGGAGCGTTTGTGGTCAGGCGTTGTAAGCCACGAGTCCGTGTCCGAATGAGTCAAAGGCCAGGCCTTGAACGAGAGAAAGACACACAAAAAGAAAGAAAAAGAGTCCAGTGAGTTACAACACACAGTACCTGAGGCCCTGGACGTGCACAGCGGCACAGCGACACTAGCAAAGACACCAGCTCAAGCACACAAGGTACATTGACCCTACACTAACAACCGCTCAATTGCTAAACCACAACAGCAATTAGCCCACCACCCTGGCTATACAACAGCAAAACCCACCACCAACAACCAGGCAACAAACAAGTGCACCGCACCGAAGGACATGGGGGGTGTGGGAGTTGCCGACAACACGCCTGCGGAAACTGCAGCAACGCATGAGGCTGAACAAATGGACCGCAACAAGAAAGGACACGCTGAGGAAACTGCACAAGTGCGTACCACCCCAACGCTGCTGGATCCCAGGTGTAT
This sequence comes from Ceratobasidium sp. AG-I, assembly GCA_015039395.1. Lineage (NCBI taxonomy): Eukaryota > Fungi > Basidiomycota > Agaricomycetes > Cantharellales > Ceratobasidiaceae > Ceratobasidium > Ceratobasidium sp. AG-I. Next base: position 855,254 of record MU132148.1, on the reverse strand, counting down.
GGACCTAATTGGGATGTCTGGCAGCTGAATTGCACCAAAGCACCAATACGCCAATGCACACTTGTGTATGCTCATTGACACCTCCCCTCCAATGCACCCAATGCTCCTGCCACCCCTATGTTTACTGTCTTTGTCCCTACTTTTGTGAAAATATATGATGTTACTGACAAATAACCAGTTAAATAAGAAATCAGGACTATCAGTGAGGTCCATGAGTGGAATAATTGGCAGTCCCAAGTGGGACTTCGTGGCCTTCCATAAAGTCCATTCCTGGACTTAATTGGACATTTTTGGACTTCAATGGGTCCACCTGGGGGACTTCCACTATATCCAAGCTGGACCAATTGGAAGTCCATCTCGTGATTTAATTTAAATCCAAACATGGACTTAGGTTAACTCTGTTCACTTCTCCTAGTGTGTACTATGTTTCATGACTACAACTCTTGCTATAAATGCTTGATAGGTTGGACAATGGAGGCTATCTCTAGACAATGCTGTGGCTAAGTTGTGCTTGTGTGGCCCATGTTGAGCCTAGGTCATGTGATCTCTATGATAGTCCATTTTCAACCATCACAACCACTGGTGCACAAATTGGTCTTTGTTAGTATGACCAGCAGTGTACCAGTTATTATGACAGTGCAGAATCGTGTTGTACCCCAGGTAAGTCTCTCATCCACCCAATTTCCTTCTCTTTCAACAGGTATTATTGCATGAAGCAGACCTCATCTGTAAGGACTTCGCCATTCTCCATCAGCAAAATGGGGTTTCTATATAGAAAGGGGTATAAGCATATTGCACTACATACCATCCTCGATTCTCAGTACCACTATGTAAAAACTGGATTCCTATATAGCACTAGGTAGCATCCAGTATCTCCATAGAGGTATATAGCAACCCAATATCTACATAGAAACCAGCAGCAATCAGATAGCTACAGTGGAACCTGGTTGCTATATAGTACTACTCACTGCTACTGGGCACTTACCAAAAAAGGAAATTTCCAAGTTTTTATGGGAGAACCCCCTGTGTCAGGGGACTCTAAATTTGAAATCATGACTCACATTTGTGGACCAGCACCTCAGATATCAGCAAAACAATCACCCAAAAATGGAAAGAATTGTGTGTGAGCAACTAAAATGGGAATTGTCCATGGTTTACTTGACAAGTACAGGTGCTGATTCTTGGCCAACTTTGCCTGGTTCTTTCTGGGTCTGTGGAACTTGACTTTGAATTGTACAGCATGTCACATACGGTCTTTGACCATTGTCCAAAGCCAAGAAATCCACAGCGCCATACAGTGTAATAGTCAGCAACATTGGTAGACAAACAACACAGGGCATACCATCTTAAGAACATGGTCGGGAGGGTCCTCATATGGGACATTCGCAGTGTGCTTCTTCCAGGAGCGTCAATAGCAATTGAGTGGTACACTCCCTTCTCTGTTGCATGTGCACACAACTCAATAATGGCCCTCAACGCTATCTTGTAACAGACACCACGGTATTTACCAATCCCAGTTGCATCCTCCTCGTTGACAGGCCAGAGGATTATATTAATGATTTTATAGAACTGATTGCAACGCACAAGTCTGACTGGTTTTACTCCAGCAGCAGCTGCAGCAATTGCAGCTGCAAGCTTTTGTGGCTTGGGCAGATCGTTAGATTCAGATCCAGGCATTGAGGTTGGTGAATCTTTGAGTTGATTTGGAATGCCTTTGCACGTCGTTGGATGGTCGTGTGCAGGTGTTGGCTTGAAACCAAGAGTGGAGGTCAGTGGACGTGTCATGCTGTGCACAGGGCTTGAATGGTCCAGCTTTGGATGGGCCAGACTTGGATGGGCCAGACTTGGATGGGCCAGACTTGGGGGGGTTGGGCTTGGATTGTCCAGGGTCAGAGCAGCTGGCATGTTGTTCAATGAAGTGAACAGTCCAGTTGAGTACTGCGTCCTCCTTGCCCCTGGCAAGAACATTCTTGAGCTGCTCCACAAACTGGTCATGATTGTGTGCAGGTGGTGTTGGGTCCTTGTGTCAATTGCTAGTCTGGTTGGGCACACAGTCAGGTTTAGCCTAAGAGGAGGCAGACTTTGACAACTGCTGGGATTTAGCAGTTGGGTAACAAGAGGAGTGGGCAGGTGGCGCTGTGGGCTTGTAATCTGTCTCACACTCAGTGGCCATGTCATGGTTTTGAGGCAGATAATGTAGTAGGGGGTCATGTGACCTGGATTGTTCCTGTACTCCACTGTTATACAAGACCTCTTGCTGCCCTTAGGCTGGTCCAACAAGGGGCATAGGGAGGTGGTGGTGGAGGCACCTTGTGGGTGGTGGTGTGCGGAGGGGGGTCATTTGTGGGGGCAGCTTGTCTGTGTTTTGTGGTGGTGGCATGAGATCCAGTTGAATGGTGGTGCATTTGCTGTGGCTGAGAAACGGGTGTAACGGCCATAAGGGTCTAGACCTTACCACCAGCTCTGGCTCTGTCTCATGAGCCTGCTGCCTTTTTTCCTGATTTTCTACTGTCTATTTCTGCTTCCTTTTGCTTGTTTCATTACTGGCACTTTTGCCTATGCACTAAGGATGTCGCGCGGGAGGATCCCAGGAATCCTGCTGCCCACACCCGGGAATTGGGCCCCTGGAGGCCCTGCTTGCGGTCCTGCTCCCACCCGCACCCAGGAACGCTGGATTCCCCGGGAAACCTGCAAATGCTCAGGGAATGGCAAGAATGTGCGGGAAGGCCGGGCACCATACCTCAAATCCCGTCACATTGCCATGATATATAGCTCATTAAATGCGCATAAATCAGGGGATTCCGAATATGTATATCACATGTCGTTAATAAATTTCTAATCCATTGAAAACAAGCGAATACTGCCCAAGGATATACAAATTGCGCACGCAGGCCATGCACAGACTGCCTGGACCCAGCGTAAGGGTGTAATATTTATTTCATATGCTGTATCAGTATATATGCCAGGCTTCAGTCCAATCCAATCACAGGAAGTGTCTGAAAACCTGTAAAGGCTCTAGAATACCCCTATTGCCCCTGAAGTAAGGATGTCGGGCCGAAGTTTTGGCGGGAATTCGGCACCCGCACGCCGAAGTTGGCCCCTCAAAGGCCAATCTCGCACCCGCACCGGCTCCCGCACGCTGAAGTGCGGGATTTCGGCAGCATTTCTGCACTTTGCCGGAATGCTGGCACTTAGCAAGATTCCCGCAATTCCTGCACCTCAAAACTCATCACAACTGGACGATATATAGCTCATTAAATGCGCGAAATTCGCAGCTATATGAATCTACTTTCACGCGTGCAGAAATAATTTGTTAACACATAGTAATTGGCAGAATACTGATCCATAAATAATCATTGACAATCGCAGACCTTCCTGACTTATATTGAGCACATGTGTGTTACATCTAGTGAAGCGAATACCTTCATAGTAGTATATAGACTATGTGTACAAAGTTATAGACCAAATGAATCAGTAGTTGTGGAGATATAGCAGGGGGGAGTCTCCCCAGCCCCTATTCCCCCTATGTCTGCCAAGCAAGAGGATCAAGGAGGTTTTAAACAATTTCAATGAGTACATATTTCTCAGAGTAGCTGATAACCTTAGTAGACACAGAATCTCATTCATAGCTGCTCTGGATTCATGCGAACTAACATGCACTCCAGTGAGAGTGTGTACATACTGTGTGGCAGGTGTTTCCATTGTTTGCTTTCCAAAATGAGGTAGAAATAGTTGTTCCGATAATGCGAACTATGGTAATCAAGTGCTCTGAGCAATATGTACTCATTGGAATTCTTATATCTGCACTGGATAATGCAGTATGATGGGAATCATGGTGATTTAAGGCCCTTTCCCCCTGTATTTTGATCAGTTCAACCCCTTACCATGCTCCAATCCTTCTGAAACTTTGTATTTAATATCTAATAGCATGGGCGCACCCATATTGCACAAGGGAGCGGCATTTCCCCGGTGGGGTTCACTAGTGCATGTGGCGCTTTTGAGGGGTAATTCCCCCTCTAAGAGTATTTCTGTGATATCGCAGCCAGGGAAATTTATTCTGCATATGTGTATTATATGGTCTGAGAGCTGTGAATTATGCGCATTTTATGAGCCCTTACACATCAGTTTGTGGTGACATTTGGGGACATGATATTTCCTGGACTAGCTCTTTAAACACACTTTGGCGGAGTAATTCGACACGATCTCGGCCAAATCAAGAGCTAAAATTACAAATAAAATGCCGAAATATGCGGAAGCTGTAGGCGCTTAAGTGCCGGAATTCGCGGGAACTTCGGGCGGGAATTGCGCCGTCAGCAGCCAATCTCGCTCCCGCTCCCGCTCCCGCAATGCGGAAATTTGCGGAAATATCACGTGCCGGAGTCCGGCACTTCCGCGTGCCGAAATTTCGGCCCGACATCCTTAGTTTTGCCTGAGCAACACGGGCTATGAGTTTCTCCTTGAACAACGAATCAAACCCGTGAAATTATTGACATGATTAATCATACCCTTGGAGCTACACATGACATTAAAAGGTTCATGGTGTGCTACGGTTGACACCCTGGACAAAGAGATCCGGCACACCAGCTTCCAACTGCACATATTTTCTCATGTGTGGGATTTCAGTGATCATCCTTCAAGTGTTCATTGTCTCACCTATGCCCTTGAAAGGCCATTCACTTACTCCTTTCATGCTCATTCTGTTTGCTCGGAACAAATTGGAGGTAGACCACAAGTGCAGTCAAGAGTTCAACTGCAAAATCTCTTGTGCACAAAGAGTAGCAAGTGGGCATTTGGGAGGCTCAAGTGACAGTTCCATGCACTGACACAGTTAGGCAATGCTCAGGATGTAAATAATATTTACCGGGTAATCAAGGTGTTGATGATTTTGCACAACATTTCTTTTAACCTTGGGGATGCCCCAGAGTACTGGTGCACACAGTATAATAGCAAGGACACACAACCTCCTGATGACACAGATGATTTGGATTATCAGGAATGACAATGATGATGAGGGCTGTCAGGATGTAGACGGAGAGAATAGTCACTTACTTCAGGCCGGGTATGCATTTTGCAAGTAATGCATGAATGTGGTTTGTCTGTGATTGGAGGCAAGGGACGCAGAGGTTGTATATAGAAATGATGTTTGATTGAATTGAGGTAGACAAATTGTACAAGCACAAGCACAAGTGTAGACCAAGAAAAACAACAATCACAGGCATGGGAAGATACATCTGTATCCTATAACAATAGTTAGAGGAAATTCATCCAAAGATAAATGGGTAAACATAAAGTTGGAGACATAAGGGGCAGCCATGCGACGCTCAAAGACTCCATGCGTGACAAAAAACAAGAATGAAGGCCACAAAGAAAGAAAACATACCAATGTTGAGCCAACCTGCATGATCAAGGGATGGGACTAGCTGCATAATTCATCAATCTCATCCTCCTCCTCAATCATATCTTCATCTTTGGCCAACGCAGCAGTCGTCCTTGCATTGCCTTCAATTGTGTCCTGTCCTTACAATGATACGGCTTCATACTGCTCAAATCGCCCCTCTCCAAAATTGCTAAGCAATGGGTAGCTGTGCAAGTACTTGGGTGAGCCAAAATGGGGCAGGGACATGAGGAGCTGCTGGTTTGGTGTATCAGGAAGCAATGGCTGTGTGGGCTGTGCAAGCTGCACTGGCTGCACAAGCTGCTGGCACACTTGGTTCAACATTGTTGGGACATCCAAGCTCAACTGGTTGGTTGCTGAGTTCACCAAATGATTGGCAACACACCGGAACTGTGATCTGTTCATGCCAAGAGTGCTGGTGAGCACATTTGTGGTGCTGAGAAGCATGCTGTACAGCAACAAGAGGCCAGACTGTAGAACGTTGATTTGACTGGCAACGTGCTCCATTGGAGTGCACTCCTGTGCAAGATGCATGAGTTGCTGACACTCTTGCCTGTGCAAATCTTGTTCCTGTGCTGCAATCCACATGTGTTGCTGATGCTTGAAATCCACCTCCTCTGGCTCCATTGCAAGGAACTGGAGGTGTAGCTCCATTGCCCGATGTTTGTATTCAACTTGTGTCTCAAGGTTCTGGAGGGCACACTTCTGAAACATCTGCTGGGTGCAAGTCATTTCATGGGTGCTGGTGTTGATCATGTTGCAAGTAAGCTGACTGCTGTTGGATTGCTCTTTGCCAAGGCCAGGGGCATTACCTCCATTGTTGGTAGTGGTGTGAGGTGCAGCGAGTCCAATGTGTGAGGGACAAGTAATGGCTGAGTGTCACATCCTTTGATCGACCCCTTTACATTTATTCCCTTGTTCTCAAATGTACTCGGCGCCTATTGCAGCGGTACCTGCGTCACCTGACCTCCGCGCCTATGACTTAGCGGTTTACGGAGCCTTTTGAGTATCCCCGGGATTACTAAGGTTGTGTTATGCTTCTCTAATATACAAACTCTATTGTTCTTGCTTACTCACGGACACTTCTTGCTTCTTATCATATCATTGTATTTTCCTTTGTTACTTGTACCATTGTTCACACATACTTCCTATTTGTATTAGACTAGTACTCAGCAAAATCCCCCTTGATTCAACGAGTGCTCCAGAGCACTCCGGAGAAACGCGTCACTCCGGATCATGTACTAGCTCAATGAGCACGTGATACTACGCTCCGGAGTGCTCCAGAGTGCTCCAGATCTGCCAGAGCACGTGGAGCCGACCCCCGCAATCCGGAGCCAAGGGGGATTTTGCTGACGTATATATACAAGCAGGATTTTGACTAAGGAGACTTAAGTTGAAATACCTTGTTGATTCCCCAATTACGGTACCAGCTATAGTAGAAGGCTTAAGAGCATCTTGTAAGGAGTCGGTTATCCCTGGCAGTCATGTGACTGCCAGGATCTGGCTCTGGCTGTACATGGCATGGTCACGTGCCATGTTTGATCTCCAGTTGAACTACCATTGTTTACCTCACCCTGTCCACGTGTTGTGCCGTCTCATGTGCTCTGCGCCCCTCTGTCTCTCCTTATCTCTCTGTCTCTGTACCAGCTGGCTCCTATATCATAACTTTATACCTGTTCCATCCCAGTGGCCCCTTTGGGGCCACTATTAGTGATCCTACCCAGGCAGGCAGCCAAGGCTGCCTGCCACCTTCTATTGAGGCCCACGGGGTGAGAACCAAGTAAAGAACATACCTGGCTGTGATCCAGCTGTGATCTAGCACCATCTAGCACCATCTAGCACCATCTAGCAAAGACACCTTACCATATCAGGAAATTTCCATAAAAAAGGAAACAGGTTCACAATTAAATAACAAAAATCTCATATGATTTTTATGCTGACTAATCATGGTCTGATTTCAAATTCCCAACTAGGCAAGTAATTAAGCCTTCTTGGATTCAGGCACATGAATCTGTTGATCAAGTGCCCCTTTCCGCCCCTGCCCAGCCACCCCCTTGCCCCCCCTGGGGGTGCTTTCTAGCATATAGTCCAGTTGGTCCACAGGGGACAGAAAACTGCTGGCTTGTTCAGGAGATCGAGGAGATCGATCAGTATTGGCAATATGACTAATCCATTAAATTCCCTTTCCATATTAGGTTGGTTGCTAGATAGTGCTAGATCACAGCAAGATCACAGCTAGATCACAGCTAGATCGCTGCTAGATCATAGCTAGATTGTGCTAGATGTGCTAGATAGCTACCTTGAACTGCTAGATAGCAACATCTAGTGCTAGATGCTAGGGACCTTCCCAGAATTTCAAGAGCAACTAGATATGCTAGATAGTGCTACCTATCTCCAGCTTGGTTTTCCCAGTTTCCCAGATGCTCCCAGAGACAAGGGTGCTGGAGGTAGGTGGGTGTTAATCGGGATATATTTTTAGAGGACCCTGAGTAGGTGTGGTAGCAAAGCATGGGCTTTTCCATTGCCCTTGCCCTTGCTCTTGCTCTTGCCTATGCCTTTCCCCAAGGGCTTGCCAGCAGCCAATTCAGGGGCTTGCAAGGAAGGTGCAGATAGCGCAGGCGGTTGCAGGGGTGCTTGGCGTGTAGGTAGGACCAACTGATTATTCTTCAAGGCACTCTGGGAGGGCTGCGTAGAAATAGTGCTCAGTAGCACACTTGGCTGAGGGGGAAGGCATGCTGGTGCAGAGCAGGTTGGAGAAATGGCATCACTGCGCCAGTCCGTAAATGTCTGCATAGAATGGTGATTGCCAAACCTAAGAAGTAACTATGTTAGTGGAAATACCACTGAGTTTGGCACACTAACTTACCTTGCGCTCATCCAACAATACCAGCTTTGACATACAAATACCCACAGTTGCCAGGCATTGATCCCTAAAACAATTCCATGAACCCTGAGGTGATTGAGCAGGTGCGCAAGAACTTGAAGTGTTTGGTCCGTGTTGAGGGAAGAAGAATTGAGAGGATAATTGCGCTAAAAGGTCCCAATATTCTTCCATATCAATTTGAGCTTCTTGAACATACTTTGGAAGGATGCCACGGTGTGCAAGCCTCAAAAAAGAACACATGCCAACTGCCTCACATTGAAGTGATTAGCAATTGATAGTGTCAATGAATATACAAACTGTACCTCATTGAAAACAGGCTGGGGACTTCCATGAGTCATACCTTCATCCAAGCAGTACCCAAGAGACAAGAAAGAGTGGAACAGCTCATGGGCAAGTAATCCAAGCTCACAAACACAGGAGCACCCCTTGTGCTTCTTGCTGAAAAAGGCATCTTTTTTGGCTTTGCTACTGTATGTTGCCCCACTGGGCCTAGACATGGTGCCATGAAACTTGTCTTCAGGCTCAGTCTAGTTGTCATTGTCATTGTCAGGCTGGTAGTTGTCATCAGGATAGTAGTCATCATTGGGCTGATCGTGATTGTTGGACTAGTTGCCATTGTCTGGCTGATTGCCAATATCTATGGCATTTCCCAGCTCTGCTACACCTGTATTTGCTGGCGGTGCCAGGGATGCCACAATTATATTGTCAGTATGGCCAGTGGCAGCAAGCACAAGTAGTCAAATACACACTTGGGAGAGTCAGACAGTCCTGACTGGTATATGGTTGGGAAAACTTGGTCAAGGATGTCACAGAGGTCAATAAGCTGTTGGTCAGATAACTCCTGGATTGAGTAGGTGCAATACTCTGCCAGAAGCTGGGAGAGGTTAGATGGGGCCATTGTTCATATATAAGGCTTTAGGTACATAGGCAAAGGAGAAATCACACGTCAAAGGTTGAGGTTGAATGGGAAGGAGATTCAGTCACATGAGGTCACCTTGTGATTGCTTCAAGCATGTCATGCGGAAAATTTGCAGAGTTCCCGCTCCCGCACATGGGATACCCATGGATTTAGAGGCTGCCCACTCCGGCTCCAGCTTCCACACAAGGAAACACAGAATTCTGCAGGTATTTCTGTGTTTCTTTTGCAATGTCATCACATTGACTTCAAACTTCTACCATTAAATGCGCATAAATCAGTGCTTTCAGAATATATGCATTATACCTGCAGGAGAAATCAAATGCTCAAGACTGTGCATGATTTACTGCAAAGAAATAATTACACAACATTGCATCGCTTCTGTGTGCCCCCCTGTTGCGATTTCCACTAGCGTGAGCATGTAAACAGTATAGAGACATTAATTATCACTTACTGGTCAAGTTTCATTACATTCTAATCAGTGGAACAATATGTACTTAGCATGCTGTCTCCATATAGTCCCCCCTTTATCCCCACTTGTTGTTGGACCAGTCTGAGGCCACTAAAGGAGACTTCATATCATACAATGTGATTAAAAGAGTGTAGTATATTTCCTGTGAGAGTATCTCACTTGCAGGTAGTCTGTGGCTAACACAATACTCACCTGAATTATTGGTGAATTGTCAGAAAGCCTTGTCTTACCAGCTAGCTACGTTGCTGTGAGACTTTTGTTTTTTGGAATAAAATATCTTTATTGTCATTCAGGGTTACGCCCTATGGTGTGACATTACAACTTTGCAGCAGAAATCTGAGACACTATGACTGGGCGGAAGAGAGTGTTTTGACTACATTATCACAACATCCATCAGGAAAATGCTCAACTTTCATTTATATCTTAATTTCAAATTTACCTAAATTCCTTACATTTGGCTAAATCCGCTGAAATGCCCCTAAATGTGCCTAAATTCATTAAATGCCAAATCTGGAAAAGTGCTAGAAGTGACAGATATGACCAAAGGAACATTTTTGAGAAATTTGAAATTCCTAAATTTATTAAATTTAGGTGTATGAAAAGGGGGGGGTGGTAAAAACCTAAAAGTTTCAACACAGCTAAATTTAGGTCAATATCATTCATTCTGTACTGGGGGTTTTCCCTGATGTCCTGAATGGGGAAAGTGACATCAAGGGAGGGGAAGTGGAGGAAATACCCGAATTGCAGAAGACAAACAGGCTAACACAGTGATGGAGGAAATGATGCAGACTAACTCTAAACTCAAATTCTGCTTTGAAATCCCGTTTTGGCTGGAGTAGGCTGAATTTGAAAACACCTGCCCAGGCGCGCGGGTTACTGGATGCTGTGCAGTGAAAACAGCCACATGTGTCTCAAAGTCGGTGAAGGTGCCCAAGCTGTGAGGAGGGTTCAATCTGGTGACCTACTTGCAAAAATATTGGGGGCCCAATCTCAGCATGTCGCATGGAAAATGTGCCGAAATTCCGCACCCACACACAGGAATGCTGCAGATCTGAGCGCCTCCCGCTTCCACACGCCGGTATGCGGAATACTCGCGGTATTCCCACACTCTACGGAAAGTACCCACACAGGCAGGATACCTGCATCTGCAGGTATGCGAGATGCATGAGATGCGGATAATGCAGGAACACTGCACTGAAAGAACGCGGGAATACACGGGAATACGCGGGATGCATGTAATTTGGACAGCACGCACACAAGAAAGCACACAATCTGAATGGATAATGAATTTATTGCACGTAGGTATTTAACATGAGGTGACACAGCAGCATGAAGACAAGAAATGTTAGTAATGCAAAAACACCTATGTGTGAGGGAGCCCTAGCCAGAGGCACACCAACCAGCGCGGAACTGCTAGCAACTCAAGTATCACTTGACGCGTTGCTCCCGCCCTGCTCCACCTCCTTCCACCAATTAAGTAGGACCCCACCATACGCACTCACAGGGATAGCAATATTACGGCTAGCAACAATCAAGAGGGAACTTAGTGTGTCTTGATGCACAGTTGTTGGTGTTGGTTTGTGAATTAGAGCAGAGAGAGGGTGCGAGCACTTGCGTGTGATGGGGCTGAGTGTGCTTGATACCCAGTACATGGATGGAATTGGGACAAGACCCATACACCTAGAAGACGTAGTCCTTTGGTGAGCTACAAATAAGAAATAATCAATTTAAGATCTCACCTGTCGACTCCAAAACCTGTGAGGTGTCAAAAACCGTTATACACCTCGACCACCAGTGCCTGCAATTGTGTGGTGTGGGCCTGCTGCATCCCAGTGAATGGTATGACAAGGAAGGGGCTGTAAATGCCCAGGGCTGTGGTGTGTGCTAGAGCCAACGTCAACAAGGGCGAGGGCGGGGCTGGGGACCGAATTATCCAGTCTGCTGCACGTGAAAGATTTAAGGATGTCGGGCCGAAATTTCGGCACGCGGAAGTGCCGGACTCCGGCACGTGATATTCCCGCAAATTTCCGCATTGCGGGAGCGAGATTGGCTGCTGACGGCGCAATTCCCGCCCGAAGTTCCCGCGAATTCCGGCACTTAAGCGCCTACAGCTTCCGCATATTTCGGCATTTTATTTGTAATTTTAGCTCTTGATTTGGCCGAGATCGTGTCGAATTACTCCGCCAAAGTGTGTTTAAAGAGCTAGTCCAGGAAATATCATGTCCCCAAATGTCACCACAAACTGATGTGTAAGGGCTCATAAAATGCGCATAATTCACAGCTCTCAGACCATATAATACACATATGCAGAATAAATTTCCCTGGCTGCGATATCACAGAAATACTCTTAGAGGGGGAATTACCCCTCAAAAGCGCCACATGCACTAGTGAACCCCACCGGGGAAATGCCGCTCCCTTGTGCAATATGGGTGCGCCCATGCTATTAGATATTAAATACAAAGTTTCAGAAGGATTGGAGCATGGTAAGGGGTTGAACTGATCAAAATACAGGGGGAAAGGGCCTTAAATCACCATGATTCCCATCATACTGCATTATCCAGTGCAGATATAAGAATTCCAATGAGTACATATTGCTCAGAGCACTTGATTACCATAGTTCGCATTATCGGAACAACTATTTCTACCTCATTTTGGAAAGCAAACAATGGAAACACCTGCCACACAGTATGTACACACTCTCACTGGAGTGCATGTTAGTTCGCATGAATCCAGAGCAGCTATGAATGAGATTCTGTGTCTACTAAGGTTATCAGCTACTCTGAGAAATATGTACTCATTGAAATTGTTTAAAACCTCCTTGATCCTCTTGCTTGGCAGACATAGGGGGAATAGGGGCTGGGGAGACTCCCCCCTGCTATATCTCCACAACTACTGATTCATTTGGTCTATAACTTTGTACACATAGTCTATATACTACTATGAAGGTATTCGCTTCACTAGATGTAACACACATGTGCTCAATATAAGTCAGGAAGGTCTGCGATTGTCAATGATTATTTATGGATCAGTATTCTGCCAATTACTATGTGTTAACAAATTATTTCTGCACGCGTGAAAGTAGATTCATATAGCTGCGAATTTCGCGCATTTAATGAGCTATATATCGTCCAGTTGTGATGAGTTTTGAGGTGCAGGAATTGCGGGAATCTTGCTAAGTGCCAGCATTCCGGCAAAGTGCAGAAATGCTGCCGAAATCCCGCACTTCAGCGTGCGGGAGCCGGTGCGGGTGCGAGATTGGCCTTTGAGGGGCCAACTTCGGCGTGCGGGTGCCGAATTCCCGCCAAAACTTCGGCCCGACATCCTTAGAAAAAATAGCTTTGCAGCCAAGTACAGTCAATCCAATAAGAACTTATAGTTCTCCTGGGTCCCATTCATCTAGTACGCGCCCAGTAACAATAGCCAAGGTCATATCCGCGGCATTAGATATAGAGGTACAAGTAGCCGAGGCCATTGTTGACAAGTACAGGTCTGTGGAGAATGTTGTTGATGGAGCAAGAATGAAGTGCTAAGCGCCCAGCACTTTGGATGGACATCAGTACCCGGGTAAGCACCAAGCCCAACTCCAAAGAATAACACATTGAGAATACAGTGTTAGAATGGAGATAAACCAAACAATGGTCTGTAAATGAATGGAAGTGAGGGTATACGCCGCACTGCTTGCAGGACACGCCATGTAAATACGTGTGAAATGGTTTAATTTGTGTCTGATCAATGTGAGGTGGACCTGGTACATATTTGGTATATCAATAAACCTCACGCGCATTCAATACGCACTTCAGGCTCTCACTTTGCGTCATGATTCTGATGTATATGCGGCATGGATATTACCTAAATCACAAACACACACTAAGCAGAGTACTTTGCTGGCGTTTTTTTGCCGCTAGCACGAACGCTGTCCAGCTACAAAATGAGCCAACTGAAACTTGACCAAGAACCTATCCCCTCAGCCCGCCAGCAAGCGGTACTCAAGTGGATCCACATTGTTTCGCAGCATCCCCCATAGTCCTCCTCTATGATGACTAATATTTCCGTATCCAACAATGAGGACGACCATGTGCCCAAGGCCAACACCATCCAGTACGCTGTATTAGACCCACACCCATCGAAACAAGTTAGAGCCAACAGCGACCTTAGTTCTTTAATTGGTATGTTCTATCAGTAAATCTGAAACATTAGTAACTTTAACCGATATTTGACCAGAACGTCACTGGGTGATTGCCCACTCTCACACAAAAACTCTGTTTGAAAACAACTCCTCGACTCGCCCTTCAACTCCATCCAAGTCGCAATTTGACAACAGCAAGTCGGTCGCGCTGTTGCAAAGCAATCACACTGGGACAACGACTGCACAAACAAGATGTGAGCGTACTCAAGTGTGCAGGGCTCAGGAGGACCCGGGGGTGGAACTCAGTAAGTATTTACTCAATCAAACGCTCTGAAAATTAACTACTCTCACTGCATGTATCTAGCGGCATGCATCGCTCGAGTCGTCAAGTCGACTGCTACCGCCTGTTATGGCTACAAGACCCCAGTCATGCTCCCGGAGCACGACGGCACTGTTTTGTACCACAGGTTTGAGTGCACAAAGTAAGTACATTATTATATTATCTTTATTCCAATTGCACTCTGATTCAAATTGCTCTAGATGTGGAACTGGCCACATGGTTCGTCAGTGTGTCAGTACCTCGGAGACAGCTCAGCTCAGCTCTAATAACAACACTTGCCTAGGCATACGCGACAAGTCCCAGCAGCTCAGTGCCTTCGGTGTCACTGGGGGGTGGACAAAACCGACTGCTCTGAGTACACAAGCATGTCGCACTCTGGATGGCCAAGAGCGGGCACCCCTTTCAAATAATCAATCACCGTTTTGTGAGTATTCTCTTATAAGGATGTCGCGTGAGCAACCCACACGTGGGAATGCTTGCGTTTGCAGACACAAATACCCGCAAATACCCGCGTGCGAGCAGCAAGCACGGGTGCGGGTTAGAGATTTTTGGTGTGGGTTGCCCGCAAATTCCTGGCGGGTTACCTGCACTTAAGCACTGATATACCCGCAGATTCCCGCAAAAATCTGCAGGTAAATCGATAAGTAAACGCGCGAGATCGTGCAGCTTTACTGCTCGAGGGGGGACTCGAGGTGCAGGCTGGGCGGAATGGGTGTACCCAAAACCCACCATATTCTCTCGGTTCTAGGCTCATTAAATGCGAAAAATCCAGAGCTCTCGGAATATATATATGCTGTACTCAGAATAATTTATCCTGGGGGGTTAATACATGATCTACAGCTGGGGGGAAATTCACCCCTGAAAAGCGCCACAAGCACTAAAAAATCCCACCAGGGAAACATTGCTCCCTTGTACTAATTAGGTTATAATACTTTGTGGAACTCTGTCTGCAAATTCTCAGCTCAATTGGGACACTGGAAGGTGCTCAAACAAGGGATACAGTGAGAATAGGGGCTAAAATTCGTATAAATCCCCCTCTACTGTCTAAATGAGAGAGATACAGAGAAATCTAATGAGTACGTTCTGTCCAGAATGCTGCTTTGCAATAGTTCGCTACCTTTTAATCCATCTGATACTGGGACTGGGTGAATCATACAGGGGGGATTTGCTCAGAGCCTGTGGGTACACTTGGGACTTGAGTCACACCAGTTCACATGAATCCTGAGGGGCTATAGATGAGATTTCTGGTACACCAAGGTTTTTAAGTACTGTGAATATATTGTATGATTAACTTTTGCCTCAGTATTCTTAGTTCTATTGTCACTGCAAGGGTAGGGGGATAGGGGGGTGATTCCCCCCTTTCAGTGCATATCTCAACCTCTGCTCATTGGATTGACTCCAAAACCTGTACATAGATTCTGAGACACCTGGCACAGTATATCGCCACTTCAGATTTGTCAGAATCACTTTGAGCGGGCTTCAGTGATGGCTGCGATAGTGGTATATTATTCACAGATTGTATTTCCCGTATTTCTCTACGTTAACGAATTATTTCTGCTAGCGTGAAAGCATATTCGGAGTCAGCTGAATTACGCGCATTTAATGGGCTATACATTGTCTTGATGTTATGGGTTTCAAGGTCAGTCATTTATTATGTTGTGCACCAAAGTCCCCCTCGCAGCTGTTATAGACACGCTGCGGGCACGCAAGGATGCGGGAATGCTCGCAATGCGCCAGTACTGCAAGTGGTGCGGGTTGCTGCAGGTATTCCCGCATTCCCGTGTGCAAGCGCGAGCGCTGGCACCGGTTTGGAGATTTGGCGCCAGTTTCCCGCATGCGAGCGCGGGAATTGCGGGAAATGCTCGCCTGACATCTCTATTCTCTTAGCATGCGATAGGTTCAACTTACTCATATTCGTAAATAGCTACAAAAGCTTATCTACCCCGAAGTTCGAAAGCTACTCCTGCATTGCACAACCGTTCCCAAGGATATCAAGCTCATCTACGAGGCGACACAGCTCGATATAATTGCCAGGCTGAAGGTAAGTCATGTTTATGCAGAGTCTTAAGCCACATATATAGCTGAACCTGTGCAATAGACACACAAAGGCATATTCCACATTGGTCTCAACCTGTATCAGAGCAGCAACAGCTTTGATTCTTTAGGTATTGTTATATATTTACTCAATGACCAGGACAAAACCGCTGCAGCAATGGAGCGTTTTGTTCTCGAGTGTCTTAGATGAGTCACTCGCATTGTATTTGATTCAATTCTGAAGCAGTTTCACAGTTTCGAAGAATCACATTCAAGCATCACATTTGCCAATACATTGTATACCGTATTGTGCAAGTTCAAAATTAAGGACCAGGTGGGTACCCAGTCGTGCTCAGCAAGCGTTGTTACTGATATTAATTGCAATTACTTAGGTTTGGGGTGTTGTGTGCAACAACACATCAAACAACAGGTCAATGATGGAGCGCTTGTGTCACAACCTCTTCTAAGACGTTGCAAATGTGTGGTAGACTGACGACATTGGACGTATTGGGTGGCTGGGACGAGTGATAAAACGAGTCTAAACGAAGATGCTGGTGAAGACAATAAGACAGCTAAGCTGAATAACTGGCGAATGATAACTGAGTGGCTTTGAAGGCCAGATAGAAAAGGGTAAACGACGAGTGTAGAGCAAGCTGGGTAAACCAGGCTTGCTCAAGCTCGAATATATAGGCAAATGGGCATACAGCCCAGACAAAACAAGAGCGTACATCGAGTCAGACTCGCACAGCATATGGCATGTGGCGAGTCATACAGAACAAGGCAGCGTCTGACAAGCGCGCAGCGTGAGTCAGAGAAAAGAAAGCATAGCCCACAGAAATGACTCAGGTCATGAGCCATGAGAAAGAAAGAACAAGCCACAAGAAAACAGGGTGGGTCATGACATTACCCCCCCAAAAGCGCCGGCCACAGGGGACCTTGGCCAAGCGAAAAAGCCCAAAGCCAAGAGAAAAGAAAGAAAGAAAAAAAAGAACTTTTCTACAAGAGGCGGGAACCAACTCCCCCACACTCCAGGAACTCCTCCAAGCGCTCCCAACCCAAATCCATGTCCCCCCCCCTCCTCCACCGACTCCATGTTTGTTTCCCCCCCACTCGAAGCTGGAGAGGCCAGAACGCCTAGCCCCGGGTCGACCGCCTCCTTCTTGACCTCGCCCTCCTCCAAAGCCAGCTCCCCCACTGAGGTCCCGACGTCCTCCATTCCCCTATCCCACGCGCGCTGGTCCAGCCAAGCCTTGAGCTCCCCCTGTTTTGTTGTCCCGGAAAACACGAGGTCGAACGCCTCCATCCAGTCCTCCTTTCGCACACAGCGTTCCCAAGACGCCCCTACCTCCGCCACCCAGCTTCGTCCTTCGTCTGCCACCCACTGCTCAACAACTTTGTGGTCGATGTACCACCTTCCCTCGCTGGTCCACTGGACACCGTTGCGATGGCGCCAACGCTCCCGGGATCACTCGACGACGGTGTGGACGTCGTCTGCGACACATTGTCAGCAGACAAAAAGGCGGGTACACCGGAGGGCATGAATGTTGATAGGGCAGGCTCCTGTTCCGACCCACATGAGGTCGCTGCGTGCCGGGTCGTGCAAGGTTGTGTCGCTGACCCACACGCACACTCCTCGCTCGCCGTAGGGGATGTAGTCAAGACGGGCGGTGGGGTCGATACCCCGGGCGATGCAGCGCGCCACCTTGAAGGGTTCGACGTAGCCCCAGGGGTGCTGCTGGTGTGAGGCGGGGGGCATTTCCCCCCGGGCGGCGTAGTGAGCGAGGGCGATAGCCCGAGTGGAGGCGTTCCAGCTGGTTGAGGCAGGCATTCTTGAATAGGATAAACAGGTTTATGAGTGAGGTCCGAAGTGGTTTTAGCAAGTGGGGTGTTGCTGGTGAGGTCTGAAGCTTTCCCGCTGGCCTTTTTTATACGCTTGTAGCCTTTCGGGGATGGCGCTTCTGGGTGCTCCAAGAGGAATGACTCCATGACATCGGCCAGTTCGGCAATCTTCTCCGCTCTCCCCATTGTATCTTCTTCAGGGCCATAGCCTGCCCATTGTACGAGGTACCACAAGCCGTTCCTGGTCCGTTTCCATGATACAATTCTCTCCACCAGGTACTCCTCTTCCCCTTCCCTTGTGACAACCGGCGGCAGAGCTATCTGTCGCCGGTGGAACTCGTTATCCACACGGAAGGGAAGTAATAGGTTCGCGTGGAAGACGTTGTGTATGCGCATGGATTTTGGAAGGTCAAGTCGGTACGCATGTGATGATACGTGCTCGGATATTCGCAAGGGTCCAATTTTCTTGTCGTCTAGCTTCTTTGTTGGGCGACGTGTCCTGATGTTTGTGGTTACCAACCAGACTCTATCCCCCACCTCGTGTGGCACAGGCTCTGATTCCTTAGCTCTATGGTACTCCATTGATGCCCTGACCTCGTCCCACACCTTCTCCAGGTGCTCGCCAAACCAATTGGCCTCGGGTGTAAGCGTTTCCACAGCCTAGGTGTCCCATCTTGGGTGAAGGCCGTAGACGGTCTCGAATGCAGTCTTGCCTGTGGCAGAGTTGGTGTGGTTGTTGTGGCAGAATTCCGCAATTGGAAGCCACGTGGACCAGTCGCTTTGGTTGTAGCTGCAGAAGCTCCAAAGGAATCCTTCTAACCACTGGTTTGTTCGTTCGGCAAGGCCATTTGTCTCTGGGTGATACGCGGTGGAAAAGTCTGGTGTTATGCGCAGTTTGTCGTACAGGGCTCTGAGGAAATGACTGTTGAAAGTGGAGCCACGGTCGGATATCGTTCGTCTGGGAAGCCCATGCAGGTGCCACACTTCTCGTATGAACAATTCGGCTAGCTGCTCGGCATTAATGGACTCGTTGCAGGGAATGAAGTGTGCTTGACGTATCCCACCTCCGTGTGGGTTTGTTGACAGTTTCCCCTAATAAGGGTGAGTTCGTTGTTGGCGTGTTGTTCGATTTCGTTTAGCCGGGCGATGCAATCCATAGCCTCTGCTACTGTGCGTTGCACTGCTTGGACGGAGCAATTGGTTTCCGCAAGGGGCATAAGTCTAGCTCCTAACTCCTGGTGTAGGTTGTTCTCTACCTGTCTAAGCATGAACACATAAAGATTTGCATTTCCCTGCCCCTCCTGCTGCAGGTTAAAAACCAAGGTTTGCCGTGAAGGCGGTTTGATTTGGGAGTGCGCTCGGCTGTCGCCATAACCCGGTTCGGAAGGGGGAATGTCGACGAGGAAGGGCGAACGCAGGCTTATAATACTTCGTGCTGACGCCGTGGTTGGTGGGCCGACCATGCATGCGCCCGGATAACCTCGTACAGGATGATTGATGTGTGTGCCTGTTAACGGGTGTATAGCAACGGCTGACCCTTCATTTGACGGCGGTAGATCCACCTGGGAAGGCTGGACGAATATTGGTATAGATCGTTGGGCTGGGTGCGGCAAGGTTGGCAGGACAGACATGTCCCCTGGTTCTGGCTGACGTATGGTTGGTTTGTCTGGGTCAGTCACAACTTCGATGGTGGTCCGGTGGCTAGGGCCTGCCTGGTCCTGGGAGGTGTTATATGCTCCTGGGACGGCTAGCGGAGGGATAATCCTTTGTGCATTAGGCGATGCGATAGGGCCTGAGTCGACCCGGGTGATGGCAATTTCTGGTGTTCGGGTGGACTGTGCGCGGGAAGCAGTTCGATACTGTTCATTGATGCGCTTCGGTCCCGTTTGCAGGGAGTGTCGGCTAGCGCAAGACGGTTGTTGGCGGGAGGCGGACATGATGTTGGAGTCACGCCATGAGATAACGGCGATGAGCGGATCGTGCCACGAGATATGGAAAAAGCTTGCTTTACAACGTCACAACCTCTTCTAAGACGTTGCGAACGTGTGGTAGACTGACGACAGTGGACGTATTGGGTGGCTGGGACGAGTGATAAAACAAGTCTAAACGAAGATGCTGGCGCAGACAATAAGACAGCTAAGCTGAATAACTGGCGAATGATAACTGAGTGGCTTTGAAGGCCAGATAGAAAAGGGTAAACGACAAGTGTAGAGCAAGCTGGGTAAACCAGGCTTGCTCAAGCTTGAATATATAGGCAAATGGGCGTACAGCCCAGACAAAACAAGAGTGTACATCGAGTCAGACTCGCACAGCATATGGCATGTGGCGAGTCATACAGAACAAGGCAGCGTCTGACAAGCACGCAGCATGAGTCAGAGAAAAGAAAGCATACTGTAGGCTCTCTAATAATAACCACATGTCACGTCACGGAAGGGCGTGGTTGTGGTTAAATTTCTCGACTGTCACGTCACGATTCGCTGTAGTGGTTAGCCTCATAAAAAGCGTCACAATTGTCCAAATGAATGAATTAATGTACTGTAGTCTAGTACAAGAAAAGTGAAATTAAAGTTCGATTTCCATGCAGTCCGAGTCCGTTTCTCCGTCAGTGTCATCATCAGTTAGCTCCTTGTTGCCGGTGAAACAAGATCGTCGTATGATTTGATAATATTGGCTGGTAATTCGGCAAAAGAGCCATGAATATTGCAAAGTACACTGGGGTCGATTGCATAATCATCGTCGTAGTCTGGGCCATCGCTATCCTCCTCGAAGTCAGGATTGTTTGCCTGAGATTGAGACTGAGAGACAGTTGCAACTGAAAGTGCAAATGTCTCATTGTCGGTGAATCGCTCGTGGACCGTGCTCTGGATCGCTGGGTTGTTGAGTGAGTCATATGCTAAGTCGATGTCACCAAACTTCGCCAGACGCCAGCCATTCAGAACTGTTTCTGGGTGTGCTTTTAACCACTCCCAAGCCGATAGAATCCAGGCAGTGCTTGCATTGCGAAGTGAATGAATAGTTGTGTCGACAACAATGTCATTGGCTTTGATCCCATGACGAAGCTGATCCTGAGTTAAGCATGTCGGGCGAGCATTTCCCGCAATTCCCGCGCTCGCACGCGGGAATCCGGCGCCAAAATCCCCATCCGGCGCCCGCGCTCGCGCCCGCACGCAGGAATGCGGGAATACCCGCAGCAACCCGCACTGCTCGCAGTACCGGCGCATTGCGAGCATTCCCGCAAGCTCCCGTGCCCGCAGCGTGTCTGTAACAGCTGCGAGGGGGACTTGAGTGCACGACATTATAAATCACTGACCTTGAAACCCATAACATCGGGACGATTGATAGCTCATTAAATGCGCATAAATCAGCTGAGTCTGAATATGTCTTCACGCTAGCAGAAATAATTTGTTTAGGAAGGGAAATACGCGAAATACATTTTGTGAATAATATACAACTATCGCAGCCATTACTGAAGCCCAATCAGATGGGTTCTGACAGATCTAAGGTAGCGATATACTGCTCCAGGTGTCTCAGAATCTATCTACGCGGTTTGGAGGCAATCCAATGAGCAGATACTGAGATATGCATTGAAAGGGGGGAATCACCCCTCTATCCCCCTATCCTTGCAGTGGCAATAGAACTAAGGACATCTAGGCAAGCTGAAATCATACATAATATTCAGAGTACTTGAAAACCTCTGTGTGCAAAATATCTCATTCATAGGCCCTCAGGATTCATGTGAACTTATGTGACTCAAAGTCTCAAGTGTACCATAGGCTCAGACTAAATCCCCTTTGTATGATTCACCCAATCTCAGTATGAGATAGGTTCCAAGGTAGCGAACTAAGGTAAGTAAACATGCTGAGTATAATGTACTCATTGGATTTCTTTGTAGCGTTCCCATTTATCCTGTAGGGGGGGATTTATGCGAGGTTTAGCCCCTATTCTCACTGTGTCCCCTGTTTGAGTACCTTCTAGGAGCCTGATTGAGCTGTAATTCTGTATATAGACTCTTATATGATGCTTGAATGTAACTAGTACAAGGGGGCAATGTTTCCCTGGTGAGATTGCTTAGTGCTTGTGGCGCTTTTTAGGGGTAATTTCCCCCCAAGCAGTAAATCATGTATTTCACCCCCAGGATAATTTATTTTCATCATGATATGTACATATTCCGAAAGCGCTGAATTATGCGCATTTAATGAGCCTAGTATGAACAGAATGTGATGGAATTTGGGTACACTCATTCTGCCCAGTGTGCACTCTGAGTCCCCCCTCGCGCAGTAAAGTTGCACGCTTTCGTGCGTTTACTTATCGATTTACCCGCAGATTTTTGCGGGTATCTGCGGGTATACCAGCGCTTAAGTGCGGGCAACCCGGCGGGAATTTGCGGGCAACCCGCTCCAAAAATCCCAAACCCGCACCCGCGCTCGCTGCTCGCACGCGGGTATTTGCGGGTATTTGTGCCCGCAAACGCGAGTATTCCCGCGTGCGGGATGCTCGCGCGACATCCCTATTTTGGGCACACGCGTGTAGGGATTTTTTGTGAGAGGAGCAACAATCAAACAATTAAACTAACTTCTCAGGCTTGGAAATGTGTTATGAAAGGCAGGAAGTGCGGGTACAATGCAAGTATTTTGCGAGAATCCCAGTGCTTAAAGGCGGTTATCTTGTGGTATTCCCGCTGGGTATCCCGCGTGTTTTACTACATCCCGCTCCCGTGTGCCGGGTATTTGAGGGTAAAATTTGCCACAGAAAGTGCTTATTTCCGCCCACAGAATTTCCACGTGACATGCTTAGCCCAATCCCTTCATGATGTAAGCAGAGTCGTGGCATGCTAGACCACTGAGCAATCCAGGCCCTCAGTGAGACTTGCACTATGGTAATCTGGCATTCTGAGTAGAATGTCCTCATTGGATTGCTTTCAATCATCCCCATTCATGTTGTAGACAGGGATTTATGTGGGATTTCCCCCATTTATATCACTTCCCATGCTCTTGAGTGTCTGAAAGCTGGTATACAGTCTATATATACCACAGCGCATCCAGTGCACACAAGGGAGCAACATTCTGGTGGTTAGTTTTGCTAGTCTGTGTGGTGCTTTTCAGGGGTATTCCCCCCTCACAGTAAGGATGTCGGCTGGGTAACCCGGCCCCGGGAATTCCGGGCATCCTACCCGGGAAAACCCGGGAAAACCCGGCTCCGGGTGCTGGGTGCGAGCACGGGCAGAGCATGTTTCACGCGGATGCCCGGCGGGCCTTCGCGGGAAACCCGTGTTTAAGCGCCGCAATGCCCACGCGTGCTCGCGCATTTGCGGGAGTTCCCACTGCCCGCCCTTGCTTGCAATGCTCGCGTGGTCACTCAGTGTCTCTCGAGAATGACAAATTATATTATGTTTGCCCTGCCACCCCTGCTCGCAATACCTGTGTGGTCACTCAATGTCTCTCGAGAACAATAGATTATATTATGTTTACTTGATACAAATAGGAGGTTGGTTAGGGCAAGACAAAATAGAACTCCTGGGGTTGGATGAGTGCCGCGCACCCACGAAAGGGAAAGAATAATGAGTTAAAACAGCTCAAGAGCGCGGTCAAGAGCTTGACCGAGAGCAAGACGACCTCTTCGGAGTCCTGGTAGTTAATCAAGGAGGCAACCTGCACAACCGCATCTGGACGCCATAGCAGCATCCAATCCAATGTGGGCACGACGCTCAGCACTTCTACGTCCAACAACAATTGCCTCGAAGCCGGTACCAGTAGCTCGATAAACGCGTCCTGGGTCTCCAGCGCCCGGGAAATAATGCGCAAGGTTCGGAGTAGGCACCGTGCGAAATAGGACTCCCCGGCCTGGAGCTGATGCAACATCAGGCCGTTCCCCATTCCCCTCACCCCAGTCTCCACGACTCCCAATAGCACGTCCCTAAACCTCTCGTCTGCCAAGACCCGCAACAGCACCCCGAATCCGGGATGCTGTACCAACCTCTGCACCACCATGGCCTATTCAGCCCTCACAGATGGATTCGAGCTGCCCCATTCCTTGGAGACGAGCGCGCCCAAATCATAGCCCTCGAGAGAGCGTTCGACAAATCAGGGGTAGGCTTCGGTGAGGCGCCATCGATCGGCGGGGTAGGCGTATTCCTGCTCTGAAGCCTTGGGCAATCAAATCAGGTTAGCTATACGTTCACGCATTCATCTAGCCCATTCTTATTCTTGTTTTAAGTCTCTTGGCCCCGTAGTTCAACTATTATGCGTCCCAACAAAAGAAATCAAGGAAATTCAAGCCCCCTCGCATGTACGTCTATGTCTATCATAAAGTATCATTTAGCGACGTGTATTTACCGTCCTTTTCTTTCAGCCCGTTATAGCGTCTTTGTTGACCCTAACGAGGAGACCATCCCGTCGTCGCCTACATCTCGCGAACCCACGCCCGCAGAGACAGAGGTGGCAACATCTTCTGCGATGTCCAACACAGATTCAAATGTTAGTAATACCGCAAAGCAGGCACGTTGGAAGAACACTGCATTGAAACAGGCAAACGGGGTCCCGGAAGTTGAGCTCGGTGAGTGTTATTTACGGTATATATGACGTATATTAAGTGTTTTTACATAGCTCTGTGTATCAGTCGCATCAAGGACACCAAGCTTCCTCTTTACGAATTGTTTGGGGATGTCTTTCTGTTATATAACGACGACCAGTCTGTTACACATTACAGCTTTATATGTAAAGCGTAAGTTCACTCTCAAAGGTAGCATAATTGCGTATACAACTGATTCTCAACCCTAGCTGTGACTGGATCACCCAGCGTCAGGTTGGTGTCTCCACCACATCCGGCTTATTGGGGCACCTACATTGTTGTACCTCGGCGATTAAGCAGCAACACCAACTAGCTGGGTTTGGTATCACTGGAGGTAATAATTTGCGTATGACTGCCGAGCAGGTGCGTGAGAGCTTTGCCCTCTGGACTGCGGAGAGCGCTTGGCCATTTTGTATTGTAAATGATCGACATGTAAGTCATTCATCGTCTCGCTAAATCCATACTAATGATTTCTTGATTGATCAAAGCTGCAAAAGCTGCTCCATCCCGATGCCCGCCTTCACCGACCACATCGCGATACCGTTAGCAAGGATGTTCGGCGCATATACCTGGCAACTCAAGAGGATATCAAGAAATCTTTAGCGGTAATATCATTTTGATTACAAAATACGCGAATGAGGCTAATTTGACAATTTAGGAACACTCTGGAGTCTTTCATGTCGCCCTCGATATATTTCAGAGCGGGAACAGCTATGATTTCCTCGGTATAGTTATCTTTCGATACCTCGCTGCATCATCGCCATCACCAGGCGCCCGAAAAATCATGGTCGAAAGGTTTGTGCTGGAGTGCTTAAAGTAAGTACCCCTCTATCATTTTACGTGCACACCTAATTAACTTTACATGCAGTTATAGCGAAGCGCACACTGGCGCAGAGCTTGCCAAGATACTTCATGTTGTTCTGGTCAAGTTTAAGATTGAGAACCAAGTAAGTCGCACGAACGTAAGTTTGCATGAAGGCTGACTTTCTGGAAGGTTTGGGGAGTCGTGTGCGACAACGCGTCAAATAACGCTGCCATGATGAAGGAATTGGCAAAGTTTAGCATGAAGCGACTGACAGGAACAAAAGCACGCGTACATTGCATTTTGCATGTACTGAACCTAGTCGCTGTGGTACGTCCATTTAGCCCGTCTTTTATTATTTTGTATTAACTATTTACAAACAACTACTAGGCCATAGCAGCGCCGTTTCGGGCCAAGCGGTGCGATTTGATTAAGGAGCACGGACGCGGAAACAGTGACGACGAGGATGAGGCAGAGGAAGGGCCGACTACTGTGAAAGATAAGGTACGCACATCTAGAGAATGGGATATGTAATTCTAGATAATTTAACTTTTACAGACCGAGGAGGACAATGATGATGCCGACGATGACGACGGAACAGATCCATCGATGATGCTCGACCCGGACGGCGACAAGACAGATGCTGAGGAGGATGCTGAGAAGGAGGATTCTGAGGATAAGGAGGCTGAGGAGAAGGATGCCGAGGAGAAGGAGGCCGAGGAAGATGGTAATGTGGAGATCAATTTGCCAAAAATGGTCAGGGGATCGGCGGAAGAGCTAGAGCAGGCACGTGCTGCAATGGTACTGTTCAAGGTGAGTTGCTCCCACCACTTGTGCTGAGTATATCGTGTTTATAAAACTCATGACTATGTTTTAGGTAGCAAGACTTGCCCATCTCATACGATTCATTCCCAGGGCGAAGCAAATCTTCCGCAAGTGCTGTGTCGAGAAGAAGGTCGAAACACCGCACAACATCCAGTGTGATAACAAAACCCGCTGGAACTCATCGGAGGTTATGCTTTGCGACTGCGATCGAACTTGGGATGGAGTGTATGAGGTTTATAATAGTTTCTATCTCAATAGCTAACAATTTTTGTGTAGTGTCGAGTTCCAAACAACAACGCGCTACACGCCAAGGGACTTGTTGCTTCGAAAAGAGGATAAGAAGGCAATTCAAGGCCTCTTGCAGGTATTATTGGTGATTTTATCTACATCTGTTATATAAAATCCCACTTTGCTGATGTTTTATAGCCGCTAACAATTGTCACAAATACTCTCTCGCAAGCTGGCGTTCCAATGATGGCCGATGTCATTGTGCACTATGACGGGCTCAACTGCGAATACAGTGAGATGTGCCTCGACACACAACTGCCACTCTGGATACGACAGGCTGCCAATCGCAGACGCCAGGTGCTCAATAAGTACTACAAGAAAACCAACGAGTCCGAGCTTTATCGCCTCGCAATGCGTGCGTAACTCTCTTCCGAGTTATGTAATACTCACAAGCATTCTCTTACAACTGCTTCAAACCTCCCCAGTGCTACATCCTTCGATGCGCATTCACTACTTCAAGGCCGCAGGATGGGAGAAGGACTGGATTGATACGGCGGTGGAGATCGCCGAAAAACTGCTGGTCCGCCCACTACAAGCCTGCAGCAAGCAAGCTGGCGACAGTGTCCGAGACGTCACAGTTCTCGTACTCAAAGGTAATACTTATTTAATCTCCTAATTGTATTATGCTCATATCTTCTTAGGGTTACCTCAGCAAGGTATACGCCTCCATTGGCACTGCAAAGCCAGCATCAGTCTGCCCAGTTAAAACGTTTGTGGAAGGTATGTTCTATTTAGTTTCATCGGCTAGCTGCTATATTAATTAACTTATATCTTAGCGGAGCCTTTGATCCAGCACGGCATGGATGGCGAACCAGTTGTGCTTGACCCGCTCGCATGGTGGTATGGCCAACGGTGCGCTGGAAACGAATACCTGGGACTGACTCAAATGGCCCTTGATGTGTTGAGTACACCCGGTAAGTGTCTTACTATCTTTTTCAGATAATTTAATTAATCTTTGTATACTCCAGCCTTGAGCGTGGACGTCGAACGAGCGTTCTTGTTTACCGGCTCGATTGTGAGTAAGCGAAGGCATAATCTGGCGCCAGCAACGATTGAAGCCGCCGCGTCACTTGGATCATATTCTAAGGCCGGTCTGGTGCGTCCTGGCATCCTTGTTCTTCCTCTTAAAGGTAAAGCCACAGCAGCCGCAGCGAAGGCGGGAAAGGGGAGGGGGGCTGCAAAGGCTAAATAGTCACTTATTTGATCCTTATACATACGTATTTGCTGTAGTGTGCGGTTTTGAATATCACTGTGCTTGTATACATCATTTTGAGTTACTTTGAGATGCTACAAAAGCGATATTATAAGCGCTGAGGTATGATATGTTGTGTTGATGACCACCAGATCCCGCAACGCTCTCGGACAGCGTGCGTCTCGACACCATAACATCCACCTTGACTGTCACTGCCACCTACGGCGTCTTGACCCCGGATCTCGCCAACCTTAAAGGCGACAGACCTAAGGAACCTACGCCGCGCCTGCCAGGAATCACATGACACATCTTTTTGCACACCCTTCTAGTAACTTGCATCCCCTTTGTCTGCCCATTATGGCCCTTCATCAAGTAGACAAGTTAATATAAATTTCACTGTGCTTAAATTTCCGTGCACAACATTGAGTCCACCGCACAGTGTTGACACTGCACAATTACACCAGGTTTCGTGATTGCCCGCATACCCGGCTGCCCGCGTGCCACTCGTATGCCCGTGCCCGCCACCTGAACGCCCACATACCCGTATTTATACATGTGCCCGGCATGCCCACGAGTGCCCGCAGAAATGCGGGAGCCCGGCGGGCGCGAGCACAGCCTCTGAGGCGCGGATTCCCAGCTCCGGGCACCGGATGCCCAGGTTGTACCTGGCTGACATCCTTACCTCACAGAGCCTGTTTGATTTATGTAGATAGTAAGACCTATATATTCTGAATGCTGTGAATTATGCACATTTTTTGAGCTACTTATCATGAGAATGTGGTGGGATTTGTGGACACTCAAACATCAGAAATCAAACTTTGCATACTCTGAGGAGTGTTTCTGCATGATCTATACGAAATAAACTGGATATAAATCCAGAACAATGTGGGATCAATGTGCAAGTATGAGGCAGAAATACTGGCGCCTAAATGTGGGTGTTCCGCAGAATTTCCACTGCCAATTCCGCGCATTTCTGTGCTTCCCGCTCCCACTCTCGCCACTCACATGTAGGCATTTGCGGGTATTTTTCACTGCAGGTATCGCAAATTTCCGCATGTGGAATTTCTGCGCAACATACTTAGATTGCTTGACCACCAACATCCCCCACTCTGTGCTTTATGTTGACTATTTTACATGTGTATATCCCCACCAAGGCCCTTCAATGTAGTCCAGGCATACATACCCAGTGTCTATAAAGTGATGGTATAGGTAACCATTGTTGCAACAAGGTTCAATGTGTTACAGGTTAAAATGACACTTGCCCAAGCCACACACACTGTTCCCAGCGCTGCAAACACTTGTGTGCATATGTCTTAGACATGCAAACTCCTACACTGCTCCTTGCTTTCATGTCCAAATCCATGGCCAAAGATCCCCCCCAGGCTACTCTTTGTCACCACACACACACAGCTTACAATACAGCTAGTGTTCTATGTTCCACCTAAGTGATCTATCAATCAACTATGTATACAGCGGGCTAAGGTATATCCAATGGTGAATGCCTGTGCTGCTTTGGAGCCAGACAAGGCAATTGCATTACAAACAGCCATTCTTGCGCCTAAGCCGCTTGCCACTGAGAATATAAGCTAACATGTTATTCCTTAGATCTGGTCCCAGTGATTGCCCCTTGGGCTGCAATTCATTACCACACACACATGGCTTGCATTACAACCAGCTATGTACAGCAGGCTAACAAATGCCTGTGCCACGTTTAAGTGGACAAGGTGATCATGTTCTAGACAATCATCCATGCCTGCAGGCCCCTAACCACTCAATATGAGCTAATAGACAACTATGTAGATCCAACCCAATGATTGCTCCTTGGGCAACTGTTAACTGCTGTGCAGGCCTGGCTTGCATTACAAACAGTGCTCTGTACTTGATGTCAGTAAACTATCAATGTTGGATGCATATACAGCAGGCTAACGATTGCCTGCACCATATTTTAGCAGACAAGGTGATCATGTTCTAGACAATTATCTATATGTGCAGGCACCTAACTGTTCAATATGAGCTTATATGTGACCCTGTAGATTTTATCCCAATGATTATCTAGGGTTCTTTTGTGTTGTTGTGCATGCTTGTTCTTTGTGATACAGCCAGTGCTGCATGTTTCAAGTGAGTGATCTACCAATATCAAATATGTATTCAATGTGCTACCATACATATCCAACAGCAAACATGTGTTGCATTGAAGTCTGACATGATGAGAACATGTGAAACAACCACCTGTACATGCAAGCCCGTGTCGGTGAAAAGGCTGGGGAATTATACCAGGTTATAACACTAAATTTGCTTTCATAACATGATTGTCAGGATTAGCTACCCCCCCTAGACTAGGAGCTAGGATTTGCTGAGATAAACCTCAGATTTAGTGGATTTACATGGATTTATGATATGCCTAACCCTAGGGGGAAACACTTTGGGCCAGTCCCAATGAGGTCACAGTGCACTGCCTCTGGTCACTGTCACTTGTCACTGTCACTTGTCACCTGAGCTGCTCCAGTGGCTCAGCACTCCATCAACCAGGCCACCCACCACACCACCCTACTCCATGCCAGTCCACCCCACCCTTCACCTGGGGGTACTTTCTAGCGAATAGCCTGTTTGGTCAAGAGGGGATGAAAAACTGCAGGCTGGCTCAGGAGTTTGATCAAATTGCAAATGAAGTATTGCCATATATGAACAATTAGTCCAAATGCGGAACAATATTGAAGGTCAAGAAATTTGCAAACCTCTCCAAAAGTTACATAATCATGGTCAAATTTGGAGTTGCAAATTACAGACCAAAATAGGCAACTAATTAATCAGGAGTGACTCTAAGAAGAATCTGTCTGTTTTAGAACATATTTCTAAAAATAGCTGAGGCTCATTTGCTTCCTAAACTAGGGGGGGTCACATATAACCAATAACACAGCAAATCCAAGTGAATCCAACAAACTAACATTAATTTGACTAAATTCCACTAAATCCCACTAAATTTGACAGAATAAATACCTGGAGTTAAATAAATCCCCCACTTTTTGCTGGCAGCCCTTGCCACTTTATACAAGCTGATACGCAATTCTGTAGATCGCATCTCAACAATTGCTCCTCGGGTTACTCCCCATTTGTCATGGCCTAGACTGTGACACGGATTTATTACAATTTTATATGATTTTCTATGATTTTATTTCATTTTATCTTCATTCTCACTTTCTCTAAGTCGCGTTTATTCGATTTATGTGTAATTGCCACCTAATGTAAGCATAGCCACGGCGCTTGTTTGTAAGCGTGGCTGTGCGTCGCTTAAGGGTTCGCTTATATGCACTTCTCTTGCCAGCACAACACTTCTCTCCATACGCTTTCCACTCCTTCTATAAAATAGTTTTCATGTACTGAAATAGATTGAGGAACATATAAGGGAGAGACTGAGAGCCTTAAGCCTCAGAACTCGACCTCCTGTTCTCTACCACATCCTATCTACCCTTACATACCATATTGGTCCCTGTTTGGTTTCTGCCCAGAGCTCTTAAGCTCAAGTGCATTACTTAAATCATTATTCCTGGGTCTTGTCCCAAATCCTTTTGTAAGACCCCTTTGCCTTTGAGCATCGACGGCAACCCCTTCCACCAACTAAGCCTTGAGCTAGTTTGGTCTTGCGTGGACTTAGAGCCATTGCATCCACTCCCTAGTGGTCGTCGCTGACACCATTGCCATGGAGGCCTGGCTTGTAATATGGCCAGCGCTCTGTGTTCCAAGTGAGTGAACTATTGTTATTGAATACATATACAACAGGCTAACATACACCCAGCCGCAAACACCTGCATAGCAGTGGAGCCAGAGAAGATGATTATGTATTCTAGACAACCATTCAAGCACACAGGTCCCTAACCACTAAATATGGCTAATACGTGTCTCTGTAGATCCAACCCAACAAATGCTCCTTGTTCTACTATTCATCACAGCGCAGGCTAGGCTTGCATTACAAACAGTGCTCCGTGCTCTACATAAGTGATCTATCAATGTTGTATATGGAGACAATGGGCTGACCAATGTTGTGATATGGTCAGTGCTGTGTGGTCCAAGTGGGTGATCTACTGATATCAAACATGTATTCACTGGGCAAACATATATCCAACAGCAAACAAGTGTGCCGCAGCAGAACCGCAAATAGCAAGAACATGTTAGCTAGCAGCCTATGCATGGAAACTCCTCACCACTCAATATGGGCTAACATCTCACTCAGTAGTAGATTTCATCTAACAATTCCCCCTGGAGCAACTTTGCATGACCATCCCCATGGTCTTTTAACACAACTCACTCCACTCCCCGTGTTCTACCAAATAATCTATTGATGTTGAATAAAATGCAATAACTTGCACATGGTCTCCGGTACAAGAGAGAAGCAGATGGTGAGCACAAAGCACACGGCACAATTGAGATGCAAGCAGGAGAAAGCTGAACAGCAGATGGGACAAGGGATGAAATGAGCAGGGTAGCCAACAATAGGTGGCAAGCAAAGAGCAGGCAGATGGGAAATGGTGGGGGCCTGCATGACAGGGTGCTCAATAACAATGGCAGGTGAAGGAGAGGTGCAAGGAGAGGTACAAGGAGAGGCAGGCACTGGCTGGTGCAGTAATAATGGGACAAAGAGCAAAGTATATGTATGACATACCCTGACATGAATATTAATGTATCTACACCCTCATTTGTCCAAAAAGGAATCACTAATCAAATCCTATACAAACAAGCACCCAACAAGGGCTGCTATTAGCACTGCTAACTACAACAGCAAACACATCCCTTAATCAGCACCCTTAGACATGGCGACCAGCAGTCTAGAAGGCTGGCCGTGCCTTTCCTGCCTCTGATACAGCAAAACATCCTTGAAACACATTCAAACAAGTGCCAGCTTGTTGTGCCATCAAACTAAGGATGTCGTGCGGGAATCCCGCACGCCGGAAAAGCGATTCAGGCCACCCGAAAACCGGCAAATTCCGGCGATGCGGGAACTCGATTTTGCTGCGGGGAATTCCGCCAGAATCCCGCAAATTCCGGCGATTTAAGCGCCAATACCCGCGCCTATTCCCGCACATGCTAGCCTACTTTTTTCCGATTTATTAGCATTTTATTTGGCCTCAATCGTGTAGAAATACACCTAGCATCACAGAATGCAAGTTTTGCCAGTTTTGATGGTACTGAAACTCCACCACAAATACATGTGAGCTACACCATAAAATGCGCATAATTCACAGCTCTCGGAATATATACTCATATATGTTGAAATAATTCATTCAGACCTCAGAACAGGGGAGATACATCCAGGAGGGGAAAACCCCCTGAAAAGCGCCACATGCACTAAGGAATCCCACCGTCAGAATGCCGCTCCCGCGGGTGTGATAGGTGCGCCCATGTCTAAATAGGCTATCTGTCACTTCTCAGACAGTTTGGGTTAGGGGAAGTGGTATAAAGGGGGGAAATATGTCGCCCAGGGGCTAAAACCCCTGGGAAAATGCCCCCTGCAACATTAACAAGACTTCTCTGAGAGATTCTAATGAGTACAATCTAATCACAATGTCAGATTGCCCCAGTACAGTTCTCATCACTTTTTTGTTGTGGTTCATATTCACAAGTCCCAGTGGACTTAAGCTGGCAACCAAGTGGTACTTGACTAAGGTAAGTTAAGTACAATGCTGAAGATAGGGAACAGCTACAAGTGAGATATGTTGTAGATCAATTTTTACACATATATTAGATGGATCCTACTCACTTGAAATGTGTGAAATAGCCTAATGCTCATGCTGTCATGGATTACCATACAGGGGGATTATCTGAACATGACTTTGAGTGTTTCCTATGATCCACTAATTGGTTTAGCCTGAAGTTTGCCAGCAGGTTGTTATAAATACAAGTACATTTTATACACTCTCACACTAGTGAATACCACATCATGGGAAGCCACAGAAGGGGCGTGATGCCTGGGGAATATACCTTTAGTAGATATTATGGATTTGCAACATGTGGGAATTTATTCAGAGGGTGAAATGACTATATTCTGAAAGCCGGGAATTATGCGCATTTAATGGTATATTACACATGATGATGTGATGACCTTTGTGGAAAAAGTGCGGGAATACCCCCGGAATTCCAGCTTCCGGCATGCGGGTGCGGGTGTGGGTGCGGGATAGGCTCAAAGGCGCCGGAATCCCGCATGCGGGTGCGGGATTCCGGCAAAATTCCCGCACGACATCCTTACATCAAACTGCTTGGACTTGAGGGCACTCATTGAGGCATCAACATCCAGGTCTTCCATTTTGCTGATGTGTTTGCTGGAGTGATCTACAACCTTTCTGTTCATCATCATTACTCCATATATAGACAATTTGTTCCCATATTTGGTTACATACATATTTGGAGTGATATCTCTGCGTGGAACAACTTTGTTTTTAGGGACTAATTTACCCACATATGGAGCCACTGAGCTCCTTTTATGAATGTGGAGCTTGTTTCTGCACAAAATGCGACAGCCATGATTCATAGCATTATTGAATTTTGGGGCATAATTGCCCAAAAGTGAAACCCCAAAATTTGGGCCAAAAGTGTTACTTTTTGATACAACTGTCATTTTTAAGTTATTTTACCCCAAAAGGGACACCTCAAAAAGTGCTACACCCAAAATTGGGGACATCCAGTTTACACAGTGGCAGGGTTGCACAGTGATGGTCATGTAATTAAGCCCTCCCAATGCCAGGGAATCCAATGCCAAAGAAATATTGGGTCGTAATATATGTGAGTATACAGTGACAACATCGGGTGTCTGTTGTGCCAGTGTTTCACCAAAAAGAAAGAATAACATTACATGTTGTGAAAAGATATACTTTGGAGAGCAGGGAGTGAGAGTTACTTGTGTTCACCATGTCTTAGAATCCTGCCAGCACCCCTGCCCCTGCCGATGGCCAGCCCAAACTAGTCTATCCTTCCTACAACCCAGTTGTCCCTGCCTATCACAATGACCGGTAGTATCACCTTCTTGGCCCACAAATCCTTCTTCTTATGCCTCTGCCCTCATGAC
Organism: Ceratobasidium sp. AG-I; assembly: GCA_015039395.1. Taxonomy (NCBI): domain Eukaryota; kingdom Fungi; phylum Basidiomycota; class Agaricomycetes; order Cantharellales; family Ceratobasidiaceae; genus Ceratobasidium; species Ceratobasidium sp. AG-I. The sequence goes on along the minus strand of MU132148.1, from coordinate 820,520 downwards.
AGGTTCTTCCTTCCCCTCCACCAATGTGTGTGCTCCCACCCATGACTCAAGTGTCTGTGCTGGGATCACCATAGTGGCTGCACGTAGATTGTAGCAACTGATATGGTTGGCCCCTGCTTGAGGTCAGCACATGTGCAGTGTGAGACAATATCAAGTGGGTCAGCATAGTGCCAGGCCAGCTGTAAGGATGTTGGCCGGGTAAATCCCGGGATTCCCGCGCCTGGAGCTAGGTTTTCAAACCTCAGAGGCTGTGCCCAAGCCCGCTAGCGAGCACGCGGGAATCCGCGGGAATCCGGCAAATGCCCGCATTTCTGCGAGCATCCACGGGCAGGCGAGTATTACGTACCTTAGATGTCATCACAACTGGATTGATAGTAGCTCATTAAATGCGCATAAATCAGTGGATTCTGCCCATATACTTCATGTGTCTCAAATAAATTTGTAACACCCTCAAATACGTTAATTACTATCAGGGAAATGATAATCGCGCACGCAGGCCACGCACGGACCGCCTGCACCCAGCGTAAGAATGTAATATATATTTCATAGTCTCTAGTAATGTATCTGCCAAGTTTCAGCCCAATCCAATCACAGGAAGTGTCTGAAATGCCGTCAAAGCTCCAGAATCCCCCTATCTCCCCCTGAAGTCTTGTTGCTCACTAGCCAGAGTCCTCATGATC
>MU132148.1:724908-816360 GCA_015039395.1 Ceratobasidium sp. AG-I | reverse complement strand
GTGGATTTCCTTAGTACATGTGGCGCATTTTTAGGGGTGAATATCCCCCAGGAGTAAATCACGCTTTTCTCCACCTTAGCAATTTATTCAGAGGTCATGAACTATATCGATAGAAAGCAGTGAATTACCTCTATTTAATGGCATATAACACTTTACATTGTGGTGGGTTTTCTGGTTGGTCAAATATTCAGACCAAGTACTACAGCAGAGACTTGACGGGAAAATGCTCAGTGAGAGGGACTGGCTGAACGGAGAGTTATGAAATAAATAACATTAAATAGCGGGCAGCGGGTTGCGGGTATGCCCGCAAAACGCCGGGCATCGGCGGGCATTTGGGCGCTTAACGGCGGGAATCCGTGGGAATCCCGCCGGGAATCCCACCAAAAAAAGCCATGCTCGCGCTCACGCCCAGTGCCCAGGGCCGGGTATTTCCGGGTATTTCCAGGCAGGATTCCCGGAATTCCCGGGCCCGGGTTACCCAGGCGACATCACTAGCCAGCTGTGAGGATGTGTGTCTTGACATCTTTGGCATATTGTATGACAATGTCCTGGGTGTTGTGCCAATACCTGAAGTGGGTGTTAGAAACCTGTTGTCCCATAATGTGGACTACTTTGGGCGGAACACCAGCTTGTAGCAGTCCAGTTGTGCCTCTGTAATGTCCCTCCAGGACCTTGGAATGGAATTGTTGTAGGAGGCTCATGGTGGGTCTTGTTCACACACAAGTGAGTTGTTATGAGTAATCTATTCATAGATAAAGATGTGTAACATAGAGTAAACAAAATAAGAAATGGCACAGGTTGTGGTTGTTGGCCTTAGGGGTCAAGGGGGACATGATTGGAAATTGGCTAATCATGATCACTGCTCCCAATAAGGCACAATCACCTGCCATTCTGGGCAATTTGAAATTGGTGCCTGATGAGTCAGCTTAAATTTAATAAATCATTTTTGTTATTTAATTCTAAACTTGTTTCCTTTTTAGGAAATTGCCTTATATGGTTGGACCATGTTTGCTATATATGCTATATAGCATTTCTACATAGCGCTCTATAGCGCTATATAGCTCTATGTAGCTGCCTAGGGCTGCTATATAGCGCTACATGGAGCTATATACAGGGGACCTTTCCACTTCTTCTACAGCAGCTATATATGCTATATAGCGCTACATAGGGCTATCTAGGTATTTATAGTTTTCCAGATGAAAACCCCTTGGAAAATGCACCCTGCAACATTAACCCGACTTCTTTGGGAGATTCTAATGACTACATTCTAATCACAATGTCTGATTGCCCTAGTACAGCTCTCATAATCATTTTCTTGTAGTTCATACTCACAAGTCCCAGTGGACTTAAGCTGGCAACCAGGTGTTACATGACTGAGGCAAGTTAAGTACAATGCTGAAGATAGGGAACAGCTACAAGTGAGATATGTTGTAGATCAATTTTTACACATATATTAGATGGATCCTACTCACTTGAAATGTGTGAAATAGCCTAATGCTCATGCTGTCATGGATTACCATACAGGGGGATTATCTGAACATGACTTTGAGTGTTTCCTATGATCCACTAATTGGTTTAGCCTGAAGTTTGCCAGCAGGTTGTTATAAATACAAGTACATTTTATACACTCTCACACTAGTGAATACCACATCATGGGAAGCCACAGAAGGGGAGCAATGCCTGGGAAATATATCTCCAGTAGATATTATGGATTTGCAACATATGGGAATTTATTCAGAGGGTGAAATGACTATATTCTGAAAGCCTGGAATTATGCGCATTTAATGGTATATCACACATGATGATGTGATGACTTTTGTGGAAAAGGTGCAAGAATACCCCCAGAATTCCGGCTTCCAGCGCATGGGTGCAGGTGCAGAATACACTCATGTTATAACCCACCGGACCTTTCTTTCTTTTGTGTGTCTTTCTCTCGTCTCAGGCCTGGCCTTTGACTCGTTCGGACACGGACGCGTGGCTTACAACGCCTGACCACAAACACTCCTTTGGACTTTACGCACAGACCACGCTTCAGGGTGACTCTTGCGTTTCACCTTGCGCTTCTGTGCGCTCTTACTGGTAGATGGACTTTCACATGTACTTACGAGGCTGTACGCCTCCCGTGTATAAAAGAAGGGTGAGCAAGCCTGGGATCTCCAGCTTGCTCTACCTCGTCAATCTCCCCTCATAGGTGTGAAGGCAGGACAGTACTATAAGTGACGGCTTTAGCGCATCACTTGTACCATCCTCCAACACTCTTAAGACTAAGAGACTACGTTGTATAACAACTTCCTCAACACTTCGGGTTTAGCCCTCAACACCGTATCCCTTGAGTCCATCGTCAGGACTAAGGGCTTGTAGAACGCCACCTGATAGCTCAACAAACACACGTCGAAACACACCTAAGTCAAGTCAAGAGGGCTGCGACAACTCAAAGGCACCGGAATCCCACGTGCAGGTGCGGGATTCTGGCAAAATCCTGGTGTGACATCCTTAGATTCCTTAAAGAGTCACAGATAGCTGGCTTTATAGCAGCTGTAATTGTCCAAAAGTGCCTTTCCCTTGCCTTCCTACCTCTTGCCACACCTAGTGCCCACTCCCCACTTTGGGTTGTGACAATATGGTCATCTCCAGATTTGGATTAATTTCTGAAAAATCACATGTTGCCTTTCATAAACTAATCCATATATGTTTGGTCACTTTGCATACATCGGAGAAAACCTCCTGGAATTATAGCATGCTATAGCATGCTATTTAGCATAATTTATGGATTACAGGATTTAGGTCTACCCCCCCATTATTTACTGCTATAACAGCGAATTAACATGGATTTATAGGATTTCAAAAATCTACCATGGCCAAGTTGGGGCATGATCCTAACCAGACATGTCCCATAATAGGCAACCATTAATTAGTCCAGATCAGGTTTCACCCATATCGGGCAGTCACTTAATTAGTCTAAATCAGATCATGTCCTGATTAGGCAGGGTTAATTACCCCACACTAATCAAGCACTCAAGGAAGCAACCACATGCCACATGACTCTAGCCCTGTGATTCAGCCCCTCACCAGCCCAAGTCCCCTCCTGCCCTCCCCTCACTCCAGGCCAGCCAACCTGAGCCTTCACCCAGGGGCATTTTCTAGCATTTAGCCCCTTTGGTCAACAGGGGATGGAAATCTGCAGGCTATTTCAGGAGTTTGGTCATATTGCAAATAGGGTAAGCCTAACATGGACCAATTAGTCCCCATTCGGAAAAATCAGCCTCAGAAAATAGAAGTGCATTTTATAAGTGCTCCAAAAGTTACATAATCAGTGTCCAATTTTGGATTGCAAATTCATCAACAACATCCCAAAAGGGTGTTGATTGTATGAGAATGTGCCTGATTGGGAAGATATCAAAAGAAAATAATTCAACCACTTCTGAGCATTAATTAGCAATTATAATTATATGAGATTTGGCTGGATTTTATTGGATTTTTCTTGTATAAAACAGGGGAGACTGCTATAGCTGCAATCTGGGTAAATCCCATGAAATCTAGTAAATCCTGGTTAATTTGGTGTAATCCAGCTAAATACACTGCTATTAATACCCAGGTCTATATAAAAAATTCGCTTTTTTCTGACGCTATAGGGACTGATTGGTTTATATATGGGCCAGCCCCATTTGCCATTTGATTATACTCTTGAACTAGCCTGCAGGCTTCCATCCCCTGTTGACCAAAGGGGTTGAATGCTAGAACCTACCCCTGGGTGAAGGCTCAGATGGGCTGGCCTGGAGTGGTGGAGAGGCCTATGGGCAGCAAGTAAGGATGTTGCGCAAGCAACCCACACATGGGAGTGCTCGCATTTGTGGGCACAAATACCTGCAAATACCCATGTGTGAGCAGCAAGCATGGGTTGAGGATGTTGTGCAGGAGGATTCTGGGAATCCTCCTGCCCACACCTGGGAATTAGGCCCCTGGAGGCTCTGCTCCCGCCCGCGCTCCCGCCCGCACCCGGGAACGCCGGATTCCCCAGGAAACCTGCAAATGCTTGGGGAAGAGCGAGAATGTGCAGGAAGGCCAGGCACCATACCTCAAATCCCGCCACATTGCCATGATTCATAGCTCATTAAATGCGCATAGCTCAGGGGATTCCGACTATGTATATCACATGCTGCTAATAAATTTCTAATCCATTGAAAACAAGCAAATACTGCCCCAGGGTATACAAAACGCGTACACAGGCCAGGTAAAGACACCTTAGGCCCGGCGTGAGCTCATAGCATATATTCACACAGTTGTGTCATCATATCTGCCAAGTTTCAGCTTAATCCGATCATGGGAAGCCCCTTAACTCTTGCTCAAGCCTCAGAATACCCCTATTTCCCCCTTCAGTCTTGTTTCTCACAAAGTAGAGACATTCTCATCTAGTCACTAGTTGAGACACTTTCAGGTATGTTATCTTGACATATTGACCTTTTCTTCCATCTGCTGAGGCACTCTAAGTGTGTGTATCCCATGTAACCATTCACCAGAGGGGAACCGTAGAGATACTAGCTTACACTATGGGCATGATATTATGATCATAAATATAAAATGTGCAATACCCTATCCCTATGCAGAAATGAATTCTGAGTAGAATGTACTCATTGAAATCATCCCAATCATTCTCCTTTAAGCTCCAGACTGCATTTAATGCTAGTTTTCCCCCCTTGAAGCACTGATTCCCCCTGTTTAGTGTCTTCCTGAGGTCATATTGTGCTAATATTTTGGGCAAGGTATCTAATAGCATGCATGCAATGATCGCGCACAAGGCAGCCGCATATACACAGTGAAATTCCTTAGCATGTGTGGCGCATTTTCAGGTGTAAATATCCCCCAGCAGTAATTCCCCCTTATCTGTCTCCTAGTAATTTCTGATGAGGTCATGTCTTATATGGTTGGAAAGTGGTTAATCTCCTCTATGTACTGGTATATAACACATCCAAATGTGATGGGGTTTGTGGTTTGTCTAATCTTGAGAAATGTGATAGTAATTGTCTACATGAAGATTTGCTACACGGGAGGGATTGAGTGGGCGGAAAAATGTGAAATGAATTGCATTAAATATTTAGGTATGTGATGCATATATCCAGGAATCTTCGCGGGAATTGGCCGGCATTTGAGCACTTAGTGGCGGGATTCCCGGGGAATCCCACTGGGAATTTGACCAATTTTTGCCATTCCCATGCTCCCGCTCCCTGCCTGCACCCGGGAAGATGTGGGAATTGCCGGGTGCCGGTCTCCCAGGCAACATCCTTAGCGTGGGTGCAGGTTAGAGATTTTTGGTGTGGGCTGCCTGCAAATTCCCAGCAGGGTGTTATGGATACTGACTTCAATCAAGTAGACATGTTATAGCTAATATAGCCTAAACTCCTATACTGGCTTTGTCTTAAATGTTTTATCTTGCAATATACATGTATCTCATGAGTGTTAGTTTTTTTATAAGCTTTGTTGCCTGTAACATGGTATTTCTTTCAATTGTCAATTGAAAGAGTTCCTTGTACTTCACTTGTTGCAATTTATCTTATGTTTTCTGACGTCAACTCATCGAGATATTGCTCCTTTCAGTCTCTGCTTATAAGCATAACCCACTTTATCCCTTCATTACTCATTGCTTAGTTGCCCTGTGGCTAAAGCAATGACTTCTGTATCTTTCCCAAGTCTAGGACTCATAAAGGATCATATTACTAATCCTGTTTCTATCTTAGAAAATGATTAGTATCTCGTGGCTCAACCCTGAGTCATTATGAAGGAATCGACTCATAGTTCCCTGAATGACTTGCTTGTTACCTTTCTGAGACTCATGACTCATTAGTTAGATATGACTGCTACTTGTATATAGTTTAATTTAATATAGCCAATCAGAATGCTGCATACAGCTATGGAGTCACCACTTGCTCATCACCAGCCCAATAGAGAATTGGTGACTCACTCTATTGGCGCGACTCATGCTACTATGTATGACTAGGGGCTATCTTAAGGATGTCGGCCGGGTAACCCGGCCCCGGGCATTCCAGGAAACCTTCCCGGAAAAACCCGGAAAAACCCGGCTCCGGGTAGCGGGTGCGGGTGCGGGAATGGTCAAATTCACAGGGAAACCCGGCGAGCATCCCGCGGATTCCCGCCGTTAAGCGCCCAAATGCCCGCTGATGCCCGCCAACTTCTCAGCATATATGCAACCTGAGCCGCTCTATCTTCTGCAACTTATTCCATAATTATCCGCCCATTGGTTCGCTCCTGCGTGCACGTTTTCTGTCGGGTCAGTTTATAGTACTCAGCTATGAATCTGACCAACCACAAATGCCACCACAATGTCACTTCAAGCATGCCATGAAATAGAGGAAAATCAGGGCTTTCCAACCATGTATCAATCACTCCCATAATAAATTTCCACAGCGGTGAAAAGTGGGAAATGCTGCTGGGGGATATTCCCCCGTGGAAATGCGCCACATGAACTAAGTAATCCCACCGTGTATATGCTGCTCCCCCGCGTGCGATCGTTGTGAAGATGCTATAAGATGCTACATACAAAATATCAACCTTATCTGAGGCCAGGAAGGTACTCAAAAGGGGGCAATAGTGCTGCAAAGGGGGAAAATCAGCCTCAAATGCAGTCTGGGGCATGAATGAGTGCAATTGAGAGAATTCTAATGATTACATTCTACTCACAATTGAATTCTGTATATATCTAGGGGGCTGCAGTTTTTACAATATTGATCATAATCTCATGTCCCCACTGTGGCCTGGGTTGTCCATAGTTGCTCCTATGCGAATAACAGCAGTGATTACCCATACTTGCAGGACTTCAGAAGGTGAGAAGAATTCATGGATCATTATAACACATATTAGAAGGGATCCTGAATGGTTTCAGTATCAGAAGGAGTGTACATGGTGAGCAACAGCATTGTAGAGGGGGAATAGGGGTATTTTGACAATAGGGCATCAGTTCAGTCACTTCCCATGAATAGATTTGAATAGAAATTGGTAGATATATTTGGACATCTTATAGGATATATAATATGCATTCACGCTGGGTCTGGGGGGTCCATACGTGGCCTGCGTACGCAATTTGTATTTCCTGGAGCAGTATTTGCGGTATTTATATGCGTTAACAATTTATTGACAGAATGTGAAATACATATTCGGTACCTCCTGATTTATGCGCATTTAATGAGCTATGCCACATGTGGATGTGGTGACATTTGTGGTACAAATGCCCGCAATGCCCCGGGATGCTCCCAAGTGGGCGGGAATTTGCGAGAATCCGGGGGATTCTCGCATGCTCGTGTGCGGGAGCAGGCGCAGGCGCGGGCAGGGCCCTCAGGGGTCAAATTCCCGGCCTGGGTAGCGGGAAACCCGGGAAATACCCGGCCGACATCCTTAGGCTATCTAGCTCATGGTATATAAGAGGACCCTCTCTACCCATAGCTGGCCCTCACTTCACTCTACACCCAGCGTTTGTCGGCTTCTGATTGGTTTCTTTCTCATCTTGTTTTACTGTGTGATTGTGTGCTTCAAGACTACCAAGTCAGCAACTTATTCGCCTCAACAGACTGTTTTCCCTAGTACCTGTTAGTTGAGGAAACTAAGTACCAACTAATTAGAGGAAAAGTAGTAGATAGCTAAGAAGGCACTGCGAGTTACATTAGTACAGAAGGTGCTTACCTAGTTTACATAGTTAGTAAACAGTTAGTCCAAGCGACTAGGGTTGAGAGTTATATACAATACATTAAAGGAACTTAGGCTAGCACCTTTGCTTTCACTGTATTCAATTGTAAGGCTGTTGTGCCAGTTTCCAGCACGCCGGAATAAGCGCTTCCTGCCACCCCAAATACCGGCAAATACCGGCGATGCGGGTGCGGGTGCGGGTACTCAATTTTTGTGTGGGAAACCCGCACAGAAACCCGCAATATACCAGCAATTTAAGCACCCATACCCGCACCTATTCCGGCACATTCTTCTGTATTTATTTCCGATTTATTTGCATTTTATTTCATCTAAATCATGAAGAAATACACTCACCAGCTTACACTGTCAGTTTTGCAAGTTTTGATGGTACCAGAATGTCACCACAAATGCATGTAAACTATACCATAATGTGCGCATAAATTACAGCTCCCCAAATATATATATATGTACAGATATAATTCATTGAGACCTCAGGAAGGGGGAAATACACCTACAGGGGGGAAATCCCCTAAAAAGCGCCACATGCACTAAGGAATCTAACCGCCGGAATGCCGCTCCCGCGTGTGCAATGGATGCGCCCAGGTTGATATAGGTCGCACGTCAATTCTTAGACCTTCTGGGGCAGGGGAAGTGGTGTATAGGGGGGAAACATGTCCACTAGGGGGTAAAATCACAGGAAAACTGCCCCTGCAACACTAAATACACACTTCTAAGCAATTCTGATGAGTACATTCTGATCGGAATACCTGATTACCTTAGTGCAGTCTTTATCACTTTTTTGATGTAGTTCATGTTCATAAGTTCTAGTACACTTAAGGTGGTTACCAAGTATTACTTGACTGGGGTAAGTTGTGTACAGTGTTCAAGATGGAGAATAGGTACAAATGAGATCATAACTGTATCAGTTCTAGGATATATTCTGAGTAGATTTCACTCATTGGAACTCATGGAAACTGCCTAGTGTCCATGCAATCACTGAAGTCCGTCATGGGGGAGTACATTGATTTGGTCCCCTTTGTTCAGAGTGATCCCCTGATTGGTTCAGCCTGAAACTTGCCAGTAAATCCCGCTAAAGACATTGACATCATCTACACTCTCACGCTGGTAGATATGACACTGTGTGAAGCTACAGAAGGGGTGCGACACTTGGGGAATATATTCCTGAAATGTTTTGTTGATTCGAGCAGTGTACTAATCTATCTACACCATGTAATGTACATATTCGAATAGCTGTGATTTATGCGCATTTAATGAGCTATCACACGAGCTGATGTGGCGACTTTGATGCCGGAAGTGCGGGAAGTGTGCCGGAAACCTGCATTCCGGCGAGCGGGTGTGGGTGTGGGTGCGGGTATGACCAAATGTGCCGGTTTCCGGCAAAATACCCGGGCGACATCCTTAAATTATTCTACACGTTTTGCTGAGTATTTAAGATCCATAGACTAAACCATTGAAGAACAATAAACATCATTCGTAATCCCCTTCTCCTTTTAAGCCTTTATGACCCTCATTTCATGTTGAATCCCCTTCATTTGTCACACAGGTGCACTGGGTAGCCTGTTTGAATTGAAGTGAAATATAGCTTCTGTACGAAATGAGAACAAATGGCTAATTTTGAGCTCAATCAATGCGAAATTAGCACACGTAACTTAAGGATGTTGACCGGTGTGGTCCCTGACAACGAAACATTGTCATTTTCAGCAATCCCAAATATTAGGATTGAGACAAATTATCCCCACATAGTGAAATAAACAAATTTTGACCTGAAATCTAGGACACTTACTTCACAAAGAGTATGTTGTCCATGATGTCCAGGGTTTCTCCTGTCCTTCGTTGTACAGTATGTTGTTGTAACCCACCGGACTTTTCTTTCTTTTTGTGTGTCTTTCTCTCGTCTAGGCCTGGCCTTTGACTCGTTCGGACACGGTCTTGTGGCTTACAACACCTGACCACAAACACTCCTTTGGACTTTACGCACAGACCACGCCTTATGGTGACTCTTGCGTTTCACCTGGCGCTTCTGTGCGCTCTTACTGGTGGACAGACTTTCACATGTACCTGCAAGGCTGTACGCCTCCTGTGTATAAAAGAAGGGTGAGCAAGCCTGGGATCTCCAGCTTGCTCTACCTCGTCAATCTCCCCTCATAGGTGTGAAGGCAGGACAGTACTATAAGTGACGGCTTTAGCGCATCACTTGTACCATCCTCCAACACTCTTAAGATAAGAGACAACGTCGTACTTAGCTACCTCAACACTTCGGGTTTAGCCCTCAACATCGCATCTCTTGAGTCCATAGCTAGGACTAAGAGCTTGTAGCACACCACTTGATAGCTCAACGACTCACGTCGAGACACACCTAAGTCAAGCCAAGAGGGCTGTGACATATGTATATCTGCTGCCATACCAGGTATTTGTTGTGTTCGTACCCTAACTTGTTCAATAAATGGCTCCATTATTTGTTGCGTGATTTCTTGAATAAGAGCACGCCCTTGTTGTTGGCGCATGACCTGCAGCATCTCTTCTTGATTGGATTCAGGTCGTGGTTGTTGAGGAGGGACTGAGGCATCTGATACCCTGGATGAGACAGGGAGTACGGGGGTTATTGGTTGAAGGATTGGGCTAGGCTGTCTTCCAGATGCTCGGGATTGTGAGTTGAAGATGTATGTGTGTGCAGTGGGATGATACCTCCCTGTCAGAGAGGCTTGCCAGTGTGAATTGTCTCCTGGTTCTGGCATTGTTCGTGATCCTGTGCCCACTACTTCCTCCATTTCAGGACCGATGGTGGTTGCCCTTGTTTGATTTGAGGGTCCAGCTCGTGCGGTGTCATCTGCTTCTCCTGACAATCCTTCTTGAGGAATTGATTGTTCAAAATCTGGCAGTCCTCCTGGTATCACCTGTCTCCCTCGACGGTTTATCCTTACTGGTGCTGGAGCTGCAGTGTTCTGGGGTTCTATGACCTGTAGGTCTGATACTGGTCCAGTTGTTTCTTCACCCTGATCTTCTGACATGCATGATTGTGGTCTAGACCGAGCAGGGACTTGTCCTATTCCAGCGTTCATTTGTTCTGGGCCAGTGGCTGGATTGTTGCGTGCCTGGCAGCTTGGATTGCTTCTAGTGGTTGACATCTTCTAGAGAGTAGTATTGTATCCGGCTTTCTTGTACTAGGTTGCAGATTGCTTCTGGTTTGATTCTTTGACGTTGTATGATGAAATCCCAGCGTACTCGAGTTCCTTCTTCTCTTTGTGCATGATATACCTCTACTCGTCCATGTCTGATGTTGATGTCCCCGTATTTTCGTATCCCTAGTTTCTTATATGGTGGTAGAGTTTTGTCTTTGTATGGAGGTGGTGCGGTATTGTTGCAAGAGGGTGGTACAATGTTATCTGTATGTCTGGGTTGAAACAGTTTTTATATCCTTTATTCGAGTGAAAGGGTGGTTGCAAGGCGTGCGTTATCAATCTCAAAGACATAGTATAGTTCTTGGATTGATTGTGCAGTGATGAGGTTGTTATGTATGAATACAACCCAGCATTCTTCTTGTCCTTGTTTCTTGTAATAGATTTCCAAAGGACCTATTTGCATGTTGACTATCCCCCAAGGCTTGCGTCAGGAGAAAAATCCAGCACCAAAGAGACTTTGAGAGCTCGAAAACGGCAGAGAACCTGCTTCGGACGCAAAGCTTCAGAGAGCTTCGCAGAGCCTCGGAGAGCTGAGCGGCCAAACAAACCCACATATTCCAGTTCTCAGACATGCTGAGACCAGTGCAGCAGCTTGCTAACATTCAAACCCTAGCTTGTCAGCAACGATCGCCACGCCAGAAGAGCAGCCCTGTCGTCTGTTCAAGTAGTACCGTTCCTTGATTCTCAATAGTGCTGATCACCTGCGCATGCGTATGCTTTGACGATCGACAGGAGACATCAATTTATCTCCCATGATTCTTCTTATTTAATACCTGCCGTTCACTCCGTGTAGATAATGAATGCATCCATTCTGAATCTATAATAAGACTTGTATATTATAAACTCAAGTCCGAAAGACTCGATGGAATCGATAGCATGCAGACGAGAACCAACAATACATTCTGATTTATTCTCCATCACTATACCGCTCCGTGTCCTCATCCACCTGTTCCTCAGTAATGTTCCCACTAGGGTACAGTCTCGCATAATCCTCGCTGATAAACAGAATTAGTGTTAGATTGAGGGACAGCACAGAAAGAGCACGTACAGGAGGGGCTTCATGTAAAACTGACACAGCTCTGCAAGTCGAGAGTATTCCTTTAAGTGCTTTAGAAACCCATGGTAGTGCAGTGCGTAGGTGCGCTCCTCAAAACCGGGTATCTTCTGCGATTTGCGGTTCTTGGCTGTATAACCCCGCTCAATTAGATGAAACAAATAAAGAATCTAGTATTGTTAGCTAGCCTCTCATCGAATAGAACCGCTTCACTCACTAGGGTGCATGCTAGAGCAATCACGGGAGCTGGTGCGCCATAGTTAGCTGACTTGTCCGTGTAATCCTTAAGCGACTCTCGTGGGGTAATTGCCAACAGCTCACAAATGAATCGCGTGCCAACCGGTAATCCTCGGCTCTTCTTGAGGAATAGAAGCAATCTGGCTACTTCAACAATACACGGGTGCTTGAATCGACCAGAAACTTTGCTCAGGTTCTTGTAGAATACTTAGTCATATACCAAACCACATCTGGAAAACTGTAAATACCAAGATAGCACTATATAGCACTGTATAGTATATATAGTGACCTGAGAAAAGTTGGAGAGGTCCCTATTATATTGCACTATATGGTACTATATAGTACCTATCTGGAAAATATATAGGTGCTAGATAGCATTTTTGGAGCACTATGTTGGGCTATATAGCAATATATAGCAAACATGGTCTAACCACATATGGTAATTTCCTTTTTAGGCAGAAATTCAGAATAAAGAAATAAAAATGCTAATTAAAACTTGATGACTAATCAGGCACCAATTTGAAATAGCCCAGACAGGCAACTCATTGTGCCTACTTGGGAGCCCAGCACATGACTTGATCATCAATCACTAACTCCCCCTTCCCCCCTGAGTCAACTAAGTGCCCCTTTTGACCTCCCCCTGTCCCCTGTGTGGGTCCCCCTTGCCTCCCCTGGGGGTATTTTCTAGCATATAGTCCAGTTGGTGCCCAGGGGACAGAAAACTGATGGCTAGTTGAGGAGATTGATCAATATTGCCAATTGCTATTTTTAACATTTTTATTGCTTTATTCTGAATTTCTGCCTAAAAAGGAAATTACCATATATGGTTAGACTGTGTTTGCTATATATTGCTATATAGCCCAACATAGTGCTCCAAAAATGCTATCTAGCACCTATATATTTTCCAGATAGGTACTATATAGTACCATATAGTTCAATATAATAGGGACCTCTCCAATTTTTCTCAGGTCACTATATATGCTATATAGTGCTATATAGTGCTATCTTGGTATTTACAGTTTTCCAGATGCAGTAATAAAGACCTTGACATACCTGAGGATCATACCCAACGAAGACAAAGTTGTTATGATTTAACAGCTCCTTAATCTTGGCCTTTGAGTCGCTTTTGACGCCATAAAGCTCCTCAACCTTCTCCAGAACGCCAAACTTGGCATCGTTACGAATACGAGAGTGTTTTGCTTGTACCTAGAAAGATTATGATTAATAAAATATATAGTAACGAGGACGGGTACGTACATAGTCCCATGCTGGCATGCAATGCCCTCAATCACGCGCGAAGCCTTCAAAGTTGCCTCTGCGTAGGTAATGCTATCTTCCATAGCACCCGACAGATCAATCGGGAACACATTTTCAGTCAGCAGAAACCACTGCCAGCGCATCGTCATCAACCCAGTAAATTGAAGCTGGGTGTAGGTGAAGTTTGTTCGGCGAAGGGTACTTGCTGCAAGAGGGCGACTCAGTCCCTGAATATCTCCTGGCGCTGGAGTACTGGATCAACTGGGCGCTGCATGCTCATTATGAACAGAGCCAACTAATGGCGAGAGAGCTCGTGTGATTGCGAGTGGAGAGGCACCTTGCAAGAAGGGTACCGGGGAGGGGCCTCGTGAACCAGTTGGCGCAGGAGAGGGATTACGAGACCCTAAGGCAGACCGGGGCAGAGCACCCCAAGGAGGTGGTGCAAGTGCGTGACCAGATGGCATGGAGGCGACAGTAGCTTGAGGAATGGGCGGAAGCGATCGGATGATAGAGGCATGTAGGGCGGCCAAGTCGTTTGAATGTGGATGAGGCGAGGGAAGCCGATGAAGCAATTCAGCAGTACTTGCACCAGTCGCTTCGCTCTCAGGTGCCGAATAAAAAGTGTTGATTGTTTCGAAACTCTGAGTTGAGCTGGATGCATCAGGCAATTGGTTGAAATTGGCGCTCTGAATTGTTGATGGGATAGCAAGATGTTACAATACCCGAGGCGCCAGAGGAGCAACTCACAATGTACTTGCGGCATGTCGAAGATTGTGCCGATCATCTCCTCGGTCGGCCAGACTTGGAGGGCGAAGTCGAGTTCCAACCTCGACTCATATTCTAGGCTGATAATAAAACTTAGATTATTAACGAGATGTTTACTGCTCACCTATGGCACATGGTGTTGGTACGTCCTAGTTTTCTACTGCGAGAATAAATCTAAATCAATAATAGAAATCAGCTGGTCAAAACAAGGATGCTGCGCTGGGTGGTGTGATGCTAGGAAGTGACGCCACACTCTTGTCTCAGCACTCCGGCGACGTCAAAGTCCATGGCGTATACATGTCGCTTGGTAACATTCACAAGGATGTACGAAACTGTACAAGCCGACGAGCGTGGATGTTAATTGCCTATATTCCAACCTGCAAATGGGAAACAACAATGGCACGCACCGAGTTCCGCAGCAAACAACATGAAACCTCTCTTCCTGGTATTCTCAATTGCTGCCTATTCCATCACTGTATGGCGATTGTCTGTGAGCCGTTGCGAGAGCCAGTGGCCCACAAGATAGTCGATCCAGAGGAACATATTCGTCTTGTCTTCTTTGTCTTGCTAGCTTACTTGGCCGATCTTGAGAAGCAGTGGTGGATAGCTGCGCTAGACAAGAGTAACTGCATCCACTGCGAAGCAACAACGACAAAATTTGGCTCACCCGACGTCTTTCCTTCTCGTGGGTCAGAATGGATCCTGGAGTCAATTAGAAAGGTCCAATCAGCTCGAGGAGGACCAAATGCGGATCCCTACGAATTTGCACTGGGATGCAACAAATTTCGACTTGGTGATGTGGAATACCCATTCTGGGAGTTGTTGCCTCTTGTCGACATTTGCGGTGCCCTCTGCGTCGACCTGCTTCATGGGTTTTATAAGTTTTTCTTTGACCACCCCTTTGGATGGAATGTCAACTCATTTGGCGAGGCAGAGATCGACGCCTGAATGAAGTCACAAGTCGCACTTGTGGGTGGGTGAATATTCCCACGAGGCGTCACCCACATCTCTCAGATGACAGGAAAAGAGCATCGGGCTCTCCAAACCGTCCATCTCTCTGTTGTCGCCAATGCGCCTGTGCCTTATAGCCGAGAACTCACCTTGGCGACCCATGCTCTACTCGACTTTCTGTATCTGGCTCGGCTACCATTGCATACAGACGATACGCTAGCTATGTTTGAAGATGCCTACAACCGGTTTCATAAGCACAAAGGTGTGTGGCTCAAGAACAGAGCACGGCAGGGGGAGAAGGGCAACCTGATCGAGAACTTCAACATACCGAAGTTACACACCGTACGACACCTCGCAGAACAGGTACGAGCCAAGGGAACTGCCGACAACTACTCGACAGAAGTCGTCGAACATCTGCATATCGACACTCTGAAGGAGCCTTATAAGGCGACGAATAGGAAGGAGTGGAAGCGACAGACCATACGATATCTGGTGCGCCGAGACAAGCTGGTTGACTTCTCGCTCTGGTTAAACTGGAGGTTGAAGGACAATGGTGGAAGCAAGACAGAGCAGGACCAGAGCCAGCAGGATGGGATTGGGGGAGCAGGTAGGTTGGCTGTTGCAAGTAATCGTTCAATCAGCTGATGCATTTGCCTGCTAGGAACGAGCACGTGGATAGCTCCAGAAGATCTCCATAGCCAATATCATTACATATTGCCACTACCAAGCAGGAATTCAGCGACGCATCCCTTTCCCAATCTAGTTCAAGCACCGCTATATGTACAATTACCTGCACCATCTGAAACCTCGAAAAAGCGAAAGCAAAAAACAGACGACGAGAAGGAGGAACGCACTGCCAAAAGAATTGTAACCTCACAGGTTACATTTGGGCTTCTCTCGCACCAGGATGTTACTCTACGACCTACTAGCCGAATCTCTGTTTCTTCACTACAGCAAACCTATCAGCTCCCCTGCTTCCTTTCCGACTACCAATCCAGCGTCCACCAAACAACACATCCCATAGACGAAAACACAATAGTCGAAATCTGGCAGTCCATCCGACTCATCGAGAATCAACGCCAATTCCACCCAAAGCCTGACTGGCAACGAGTGCAGGCAACACCACCCAAAAATACAGAGAAGGGGGTCGCAGATCCAATACTTTATTCGAAAGAGCCCTTATTGTCAGACTCGGACATCAGTGCTTTTGGTTTACACGGTGGGTTGAGTATCTTTTGACATATTTAAAACTTATAACTCACATTCGATCTGATAACTGTGCAGAGTGTAATGTGGGGCAATTACAAGTGCTCTTTCAAATCGAACCGACAACGAAGGCGCCATTGATCCGCCAGCCACCTATGTTGGTGTACATTTTGCCGTTCCTATTGATCCCAAGAGCCCCCAAACCAGCAACAGAGATGTTTGTAGTTCAGAAACCGCCCAGGCCTCGGTTTGCATTTATTCAAGCAACACAGATCGTTCGTATTTGCCCACTCAGCCCACACTTTGAGGGAGGGGCACTACCAGATGTAACTCCCAATACAGCTATTGAGCAATACAACACGTTCTATATTAACAAATACTACACTCTGAGTGATTATATGTATATGAATAAATTGTAGAATGTCTAGATTTCGCATACTGTACCCCGCTGAGCCAGAGCACTATCGGTTAATCTCTCCTGTCGATCTTCGAAGCATCGATGATCTGCGCCACTTGAACGGACGACAGGGCTGCTCTTCTGGCGTGGCGATCGTTGCTGACAAGCTAGGGTTTGAATGTTAGCAAGCCGCTGCACTGGTCTCAGCATGTCTGAGAACTGGAATATGTGGGTTTGTTTGGCCGCTCAGCTCTTCAAGGCTCTGCAAAGCTCTCCGAGGCTCTGCAAAGCTCTCCGAAGCTTTGCGTCCGAGGCAGGTTCTCTGCCGTTTTTGAGCTCTCAAAGTCTCTTTGGTGCTGGATTTTTCTCCTGATGTGGTTAGCCCTAGTGATGGTGGGTAGTTCGGTGTCGATGTCTTCTTGTTTTGATGACTAGCCACAAGATGTGTAAAGCTTGCTCCACAATGTCACAGCCCTCCTTTAGGTTGTGGCGTGTAGCGGTATCAGACGTTCTCTTTAGATCGTCTTAGCTTATCTGGTGGCTTAGGGACTGAGTCTGGCAATGGTGAGGGCCCTAAAGGCAGCAAGTACTTTACAAGTACTTTGTTGAGTTCTTACTATTGTGTCTCTTACAAGCTATGAGAAGATTAAGTAGTACAAGTGATGCAGTAAAGCCTTCACTTATAGTACTACTGTATGTCTTCACATAGGGATGTCGCGCGGGCAAATCCCGGGAATCCCGCTGCCCGCACCCGGGAATTGGGCCCTGGAGGCTCTGCCCGCGCCCGCGCTCCCTCCCGCACCCGGGAATGCGGGATTCCCCGGGAATCCCGCAAATGCTCGGGGAATGGCGAGAATGTGCGGGAAGGCCGGGCACCATACCTCAAATCCCGTCACATTGCCATGATGTATAGCTCATTAAATGCGCATAAATCAGGGGATCCCGAATATGTATACTACATGTTGCTAATAAATTTCTAATCTATTGAAAACAAGCAAATACTGTCCCAAGAAATACGAATCGCTCACGCAGGCCACGCACAGACCGCCTGGACCCAGCGTAAGGGTGTAATATATATTTCATAGGCCCTATCAGTATATGTGCCAGTTTTCAGCCTAATCCAATCACAGGAAGTGTCTAAAATGCTGTAAAAGCTCTAGAATACCCCTATTTCCCCCTGAAGTCTTGTTGCTCACTCACCAAAGTCCTCATGATCCCAATGTTACATATGATAGAATCTTATCACACATATGTAACTGCTCTGAAACTATCTGATCTGCTGAATTCTTGTAAACATATGTATTCCTTGCAAGTATTCCTATAGGGGCTACTACAGGGATACAAGGCAACTACATAGTACAAGATGAGTGATCAAAAGTGTAGAAAGTGAAGCCTATCGCATACATGCAGAATTCAATTCTGAGTAGAATGTACTCATTGGAATCTGCTCAATTGCCCTCATTCCTGCCCTAGACTGCATCTAATACTGGGATTTCCCCCTTATGAGCACTAATTCCCCTGTTTGAGTATCTTCCAGGGGTTGTAACATGCTGATATTTTGAACATAGCATCTTGTAGCCTATATATAGCAATCGCGCACAAGGGAGCCGCATATACACGGTAAAATTCCTTAGCAGGTGTGGCGCATTTTCAGGGGTAAATATCCCCCAGCAGTAATTCCCACTTTTCTTCATGCTAGTAATTTTCTATGAGGTCATATGTTACATGGTTGGAAAGTGGTGAATTTCCTCTATTTAATGATATAAAGAACATCCAAATGTGATGGGGTTTGTGGTTTGTCTAATCTTGAGAATAGTGCTAGTAACTGTCTACATGAAGATTTGCTACGCGGGAAGGATTGGGTGGGCGGAAAAATGTGAAATAAATTGTATTAAATAGTTCAGTATGTGATGCATATATGCGGGAATTTTCGCGGGAATTGGCGGGCATTTGAGCGCTTAGTGGCGGGATTCCCGGGGAATCCCGCCGGGAATTTGACCAATTTTGGCCATTCCCGCGCTCGCGCTTGCTGCCTGCAGCCGGGAATTTGCGGGAATTTTCGCCCGCAGCACCGGGAATTCCCGGGTGCCGGTCTCCCGGGCGACATCCTTATCTTCACAGCTTTGAGGGGAGATTGACGAGGTAGAGCAAGCTGGGGATTCCAGGCTTGCTCACCGTTCTTTTATACCTTTGAGGTGCACAGCCTCCTAAGTACATGTGAAAGTCTATCTTTAGACCTGGCCAATCATATAGGAGAGAAACATGAGGTGTGCATGTGGCAAGCCTCATGGCGTACATGTGAAACACCTCATGGCATACATGAGGCATACATGTGAAAGGCCCTCAGTCATGAGGATGGCGTGAGGCAAAGCCTCAAGGCATGCGCACAAGCATGTGAAAGAGTGTCGAGTGGTTAGCCACGAGATCAGTTGTGAGCCAAGGTGTAAGGTCATGTGACCTCAGGGGTTTTGGTTGCGCCATGAGAATCCCTGAGTCATGTGACACTTAAAGGTAAGTGTGCAAGTGCTAAGGCCAAAGGTGTATATCAAGGCCAAAGCAAGAAAATGAAAGGGGTGGGTTTATGTGGTTCACAACATTGTTGTAAAGGGCTTTGAGGAAATGGCTGTTGAAAGTAGAGCCGCAATTGGAGATAGTCTGCTTGGGAAGCCCGTGCAAATGCCAAACCTCGCGAATAAACAGTTCAGCAAGCTGCTCGGCGTTGATGGATTCGTTGCATGGGATGAAATGTGCCTGCCATGAGAACCTGTCTACTACCACAAGGATGCTATAGAAACCCCCTGACAACAGAAGTTTGACCACAAAGTCATAGTTGATCTCTTCCCAGGGCTTATTTGGCAACTCTGGTTGCTTCCCCGGTATCCACACCTTGTGACCCTTGCTTCGTTGGCATATTTTGCCTGAGTCAACAAACTAGTTGACACTTTGCTTTATGCCTGGCCAATAGTAAGTTCTTGAGAGAAGGTCTAGGGTTTGTGTTCGGCCCTGATGTCCTATGGATGGAGAGTTGTGCTGTTGCTCAAGCAATTGTAGATGTATTTTGCTGTTGTTAGGTACCACAATCTTTCCCTCCCTCCAGAGTAGCTTGTTTGACCATTTGTATATGTTGTACTGTCTCTTGATGGAAGGTGGAAGCTTGTCCTTTCCTTTAACGCTGGCAATGAGAGTCTCTAATGACTCATTGTCTTCTTACGCATCCCGGATAAGTGATACAATATCGGACGCAAGCTTGGCCTTGAACCCTATGAAACACTCCTCCTCCAGTATGACCTGTCTTGGGTTAGGTATGTTGACATGATCACTATGTCTGGACAGGGCATCGGGTTTAATGGACATTTTTCTGGGTCGGTAGACAATGTGGAAGTTGAACAATGCAATGAACTGGTACCATCTAGAATGTCTTCTGTTGAACTCCCTTGCGTCTTTCCAATATTCCAGGTCCCAATGGTC
This sequence comes from Ceratobasidium sp. AG-I, assembly GCA_015039395.1. Taxonomy (NCBI): domain Eukaryota; kingdom Fungi; phylum Basidiomycota; class Agaricomycetes; order Cantharellales; family Ceratobasidiaceae; genus Ceratobasidium; species Ceratobasidium sp. AG-I. The sequence goes on along the minus strand of MU132148.1, from coordinate 796,133 downwards.
GGTGTATACAGTGATGGGGAATTTGGTGTACTCCAGGAATAATCACCAGTGTTTGCACGCCACCAAGATGGCCAACAGCTCCTTGTCGTGTGTATCGTAATTTCGCTGTGCCGCATTGAAGCTTTGAGACATAAATGCGATGGGATGGTAGTAACCGTCTGCTTGTTTCTGGCTAAGCACTGTCCCCATTGCTACCTCGGACCTGTTGGTCTCCAGTATGTACAGCAAATTGGGGTTTGGGTGTGCCAACACGGGGTCTTTGGTGATTTCAGCCTTGATCCCATCGAACGTCTTTTGCTGTTCCCCCTCCCATTCCCATGGAACATCCTTCCCGGTAAGCTTGGTAAGTGGCTTTGCTATTGCACTGAAGTTTTGCACAAATTGTCGATAAATGTTTGCAAATCCCAAAAACACCTGTAGTTCCTTGACCTTCCGTGCTGCCTTCCATTCCAGAACTGCTTTGATCTTTTCCCTTTCCATAGAGACACCCTCAGGACTGATAACTATCCCAATGTAGGTTATGCTGGTGACATAGAAGTAGCATTTCAATAGCTTCAGGAAAAGGTGTTTCTTGTGTAGGTGTTTCAGAACCTGCTGGATGTGCTTGGTGTGTTCTTTGCAGTTTTTTGAGTAGATGAGTATATCATCAAGGTAGACAACCACATACAAGTTGATTAGTTCTCTGAAGATGTGGTTCATGAACATCTGGAATACTGTGGGAGCGTTCTTGAGTCCAAATGGCTTGTCTGTATATTTGTAGAAATCGTTTTTGTTGCGGAACACGGTTTTCCATTTGTCCCCTTTCTTTATGTGTATGTTGTTGAAGCCTTGCCGGAGGTCCAATTTTGAGTAGATTTTTGCCTCTCGAACCTTTTCTAGAAGAATGACCTGCGAAGGTAGTGGGAACTAGTTGCTCTTGGTGATCTTGTTAATCTTGCAGTAGTCAGTTACAAGTCGACTCCCTCCATCCGCCTTTGGAACATAAAAGACTCCAGCTGCTACTTTTGACATTGAGAGGTGTAACTTCCCCTGATCCAACTGCACCTTAAGTTCCTCTGCAAGTTTCAGGGAGCTACTGTCAGACATAGGAAATGGTCTGGCAGGGCGTGGTAAAACGGCGTCTTCTTTGAAGTCGATAGCACAGTTGAATCCTTCTCAGTGTGGAGGCAATGCCACAAATAGTTGCTCGTCAAACACGTCCTTGTCGGCCATAAACTCGGTAGGTATTCCTGGCCCTTCTGCTTTGATTGTAGCCACCTTTCCCTTTGGTTGATCTCTGGGGAACACAATGGTGAGGTTATCCCACTGGATAACTGGCCTGGCCTCCTTGAGCCAGGATATGCCAAGGATGGCATCAACATCTCCAAGTGGCATGACATAAAATCTTTGTTTGAACATGTGGCCTGCAAGGTTGATAGGTAGAATGGCCTTATGTGTGATGGCATTCTTGATCTCCTTTCTGTCGATAGCGATGACTGAGCAGGTTTTCTGGAGCAGGACAAGGGAAATGTTGTTTGCCTTTACAAAACAGGAGTCAAGGAAGTTGCAAGATGATCCTGAGTCAATGAGGGTTTTGATATTTCCCGTGATTCCTTCAACCGTTGAATACCAGATGGGAGCATTATTCAACATTTTTAGTTAGTATACAAGGATTTTGGAATTTTGGGCATAGTGTGACATGGAGGCAGAGGGCCCTAGGCGTTTTCCAACTTGGAGTTCTCTCCTTTGACTTCCTCAATTGTTGCTTGTTTCCCAGAAGTGGCTTTGGGCGTGTACTTGTTGCCCAGATACTTGTCTGGGCATTCAGCTTTCTGATGTTTGTTGCTGCCCCATCGATAGCAGCAATGTTCCTTGTTGCGTAAGGTGATCTCTTGCTCGGAAACCCAATCCTTGGTTCCTTATTGCTTGGGTTTCTTTTTGTCCCCCGTATTGGCGGATCTGCCTGAGAACAGCTTTTTGCTCAAGCTGGCCTCTTGTCCTCTTCTTCCTTCGTATAATATGTCGTCCGTTTTAACGGCTTGTTCAATCCATTCGTTCAGTGACATGGCAGCAGTGTCTATACCAAACAGAGGGAGTTTGAGGAGCTCGCTTTGTACGTGTGGTTTTAAATTACGGACAAAGATGTCGATGAGTGGTTGCTCCCGCCAATTGAATTCCTGCACAATGACTCGGAAGGTGGTGGTGTATTGTTGTGCAGAGCCTTTTTGGACAAGCTCTTGAAGGTTGTTAATGGCTTTATTATGTTTGTTTGGGTTACCAAAGGCCGTGACAAAAGTGCGGTACATGGCTTCCTAGGATGCCAGTGGTCCAGTGAAGTCATGTGCTTGTTCACGCTGGAGTAGGGTTTGGGCCCATGTTGACCCGCTGGTCCCCTCCTTCATTGTGGAAAGACACTTCTTAATCTGCCACCTGTCGTTGTTGTAGACCTGAGGATATTCGTCAAAAAACATCTCTTGACAGAGCCTAAAGGTTTCCACCTCGCTTCCTTTCTTTCCATTGAAAGGATCTGGACATTTCTGCCTGGTGTCTTTTGGTATATGGATCTCTTCATTCTCTTGTCTTGGGAGCAGCCTTTGCGGTGAGGGAATCCTTTGTACGGGGCTGGGTCTATGAGGAGAGGGTGTTCTTCTAACTGAATGTTGGGATTCTGGACAAGGGATGTCCCTTCAGGTGGAGTGTCCTTGGGGACTGAAACCCCTTTGTGCCTGTAGTTGTTCGTGTAGTCCCCCCACTTCTTCCTGTATGAGAATGTTGAGATTTGCCAATTGCTTGTTGAAGTGGTCCATGTTTTCTAATATACACCTTATATCCTCCCCCTGCTCCTGTTGGACTGGCTGTATGTTCTGGATGTTGTTGTGTAGGCCACAAATCTGGTTGTTGACGTACCCAATCTCTGTGCGGGTTTTTTGACCATTTCCCCTGATAAGGGTGAGCTCGTTGTTGGCATTTTGTTTGATTTTGTTTAGTCGAGCAATGCACTCTATAACTTCTGTTACTGTGTGTTGTACATTTTGTATGGAGCGATTCATTTCCGTAAGGGGAATAAGCCTAGTCCCTAGTTCTTGGTGTAAGTTGTCTTCTATCTGTCTAAGCATGAACGCGTAAAGGTTTGCATTCCCTTGTTCTTCTTGTGGCGGAATAAAAACCAAGGTCTGTCGTGAAGATGGTTCAATGTGGGAGTGTGCCCAGCTATCACCACAGCCAGGGACCAATGGTGGGATGTGAATAGTGACGGGTGAGCACAAGCTCATGATGCTTTGTGCGGAAGCCGTGGTAGGCGGGCCGACCATGCATGCTCCCAGATAACCCCTTATAGGACAATTGATGTGTGTGCCTGTTAACAGATGGATGGCTACTGCTGACCCTTTGCTTGACAGTGGTAGGTCGATTTGGGAGGGTTGGGCAAATACCGGTATTGGTTGTTGGTCTGGGCGGGGCGAGTTCGGCAGAACAGACATGTCCCCTGGTTCTGGTTGGTGTATGGTCGGCTCGTCGGGGTCTGTCACAACTTCTATAGTAGTTTAGTGGCTAGGACCGGCCTGATCTTGGGATGTGTTAATGCCCCTGGGAAGACTAGCGGCAGAATGATCCTTTGAGCAGTGGGCGATCATCAGCAAAAACCCGCTTGACTCCGGAGTGCAGGTTTTGCTCCGGATGTCGTACGAGCTCGATGAGCACGTAATAAGGTGCTCCGGAAACCTCACGAGCCCTTGGCAGCGTTTGATCGGGTGCTCATTAGCATGCTCTAACCCCATCTACTTCAGGGGTGGCTTCGTACACTTAGGTGCGTTCTCGGAGTTTGCTTGGAAGTCACTGGCGCTTATCTTTGCTTTGATTACTAACGCTGCTGTCTCATCCGCAGCACTTTGTTCCAACCACCACCCTCCCTATTCCCTTTGCACACAGCACTTGTGCAACCAACACTCCCACCCCAGCAACATAGATCGCTCCTTATGATGCTTATATTATTCTCACCTCAATTGCACAATGCTAACAACACCACAACCATCAAAGCAACATTGACACGCCATGACCTTAAGCATCCTGACCTCAAGAACAGGTTCATTGTTAGGTGTGGCACCAATATCTCAGCTATACACTCTGGTAGGTCATCTCTACTGCTTATGTGGCTATATCACAAGTCTAGACTGCTGATTTACCTCTCCTCTCAGACAGCTAGCCACATGTTCTAGGCTAAGGATGTCGTGCGGGGTTCTGGCGCACCGGAATTTTCGCTTCCCGCACCCTTAAATACCGGCGATTTCCGGCGATGCGGGTGCGGGTGCGGGTGCGGGAATCCACTCAAGTGGTGCGATTCTCGGCGGGAATTCTGGCAGAAACCCGCGTTTAAGCGCCGAAATACCCGCAAAATACCCGCGCATGCTTATAGCATTTTTCCCAATTTTCTGCGATTTTATTTCTTAAAGAATGCCCAAGTGTTCTCACTTGTACTCACAAGGCTCGTTTTGTGAGTTTTGATGATCCTTAAATCCCATCACATCTTCATGTTACTTAGCTCATAAAATGCGCATAAATCGCAGCATTCTAACCATATAGCACAATATGTTGTAATAATTCATTATGCTTGTGGAATGGGGGATTTCCTCCAGCAGGGGGAATAACCCCTGAAAAGCGCCACACAGACTAAGGAAACCGACCGTTACAATGTCGCTCCCTCATGCGCGATGGATGCGCCGGGGTTCCAATAGGCTAAATCCAAACTTTCAGGCCTGTTAGGGGATTGGAAGTCATGTAAAAGGGGGAAATATACTACACAGGGGCCATAACATCACATAAACCGTTACCTTGAGTATTACTGAGGCCATTTAAGCATATTCTGATGAGTACATTCTACTCAGAATGTCTGATTTACCTAGTGGATATACTCTCAGAAAGCTTATGCAGTTCATATTCACTGTCCTAGAGATGCTCCAGCTTGTAGCTAACTCATGCTAAAGTGAAACAAATAGCTCACAGTGCTCAAGCCAAGGAGTAGCTACAAGTGAGATATTGTGCAGAGTGACCTGAATGGGATATCTGAGTAGATTGAGAATAGTGGACTCATCTGAATCTTACCAGCTATTCTTGTAGCCCAAAAACGCTTTTAGGGGCATCATATTCAAGTACCTGCTTATATTCACTATGATCCCATGATTGGAATCCCCTGAAACTTTGCCAGTAAATCAGAATAAATGCAGGAGCCTTATATACCTGCTCACGCTAGCAGATATCCTATACCAGCAAGCCTCAGAGGCAGTGCGATAGTTTTGGAGTATTTACTGAAGTGTATTTCAATGGTTTGAGTGTCATGATAAATTATCTAGGGAATTATAAGTACATATTCGGATAGCTGGGAATTATGCGCATTTAATGAGCTATTACACAAGCCGATGTGGTGACTTTGATGCCGGAAGTGCGGGAAGTGCGCCAGAAACCGGCATTCTGGCGTGCGGGTGCGGGTGCGGGTGCGGGACTGGCCAAAAGGTGCGGGTTACTGGCGCGCGGGTAGCCGGATTAGCGCCGGAACACCGCACGACATCCTTAGCCCGTTCACAATGTGTCAGCCATGGAACATGCTAAGGTGGCAACCTACACTGGCTCACAAATGTAATGCAGCATGCTTGTTGACCTTGTACCTCCAGTATGACTGAGATCCATCAACTGTTAGATATGCAAATTCTGTTCTATAGCATATAATGTACAAGTTACTATATTACTCCAAGCCAAAAGGACCTAAATTGGTTGGAGGAGGGGGGAAATACAAAAGGGGTGGGCTTTCAAGTGCCTCACACTGGAGGAATTCCAATGGTTTCACCTAGTAGGAATCATAGCAGAGGCCCCTGCGACTATGCTGCACTTTATGAAAAGTCATTCACTGTGCTTGCAGTGGAGATATAGGTCTGTCAAATCGGCAATTTTCAGCACTTTTGCCTCAAAACCTATCAAAACTACTGATTTGACAGACCTATATCTCCACTGCAAGCACAGTGAATGACTTTTCATAAAGTGCAGCATAGTCGCAGGGGCCTCTGCTATGATTCCTGCTAGGTGAAACCATTGGAATTCCTCCAGTGTGAGGCACTTGAAAACCCACCCCTTTTGTATTTTCCCTCTCCTCCAACCAATTTAGGTCCTTTTGGCTTGGAGTAATATAGTAACTTGTACATTATATGCTATAGAACAGAATTTGCATATCTAACAGTTGCTGGATCTCAGTCATACTGGAGGTACAAGGTCAACAAGCATGCTGCATTATATTTGTGAGCCAGTGTATGTTGTAACCCACCGGACTTTTCTCTCTTTTTTGTGTCTTTCTCTCGTCTAAGGCCTGGCCTTTGACTCTTTCGGACACGGACTCGTGGCTTACAACGTCTAACCACAAAGGCTCCTTTGGACTTTACGCACAGACCACGCCTCATGGTGACTCTTGTGTTTCACCTTGCGCTTCTGTGCGCTCTGATTGGTAGATGGACTTTCACATGTTCTTACGAGGCTGTACGCCTCCTGTGTATAAAAAGAAGGGTGAGCAAGCCTGGGATCTCCAGCTTGCTCTACCTCGTCAATCTCCCCTCATAGGTGTGAAGGCAGGACAGTACTATAAGTGACGGCTTTAGCGCATCACTTGTACCATCCTCCAACACTCTTAAGACTAGAGACTACGTCGTATAACAACAAACTCAACTCTTCGGGTTTAGCCCTCAACATCGTATCCCTTGAGTCCATCGTCAGGACTAAGGGCTTGTAGAACGCCTCTTGATAGCTCAACAACAACACATCGAGACACACCTAAGTCAAGCCAAGAGGGCTGTGACATTGTAGAGCAAGCTGTCACGCTATCTCGTGGCTACCAATCAAATCCGCCACCTTCGCAGCCAAGATTAAGCTGGAATTGTGGGGATACGTCGACACCATCATAGGAGAAATACCAGTATACTACGTTCGCACCAAGGACGACAACTGCTTTATTGTTCAACTCAACGGCGAATACGTAATCGCCAACAACAAGATCGAACTAGTGTACATCCTCAACCCCGACTGTATCTACTCACTCAAAACGACCACAAATGTCACAAACATCCAGCAATATACAGGGCGCTGGGAGTAGAAGAAACAGTGAACGAGCCACGAGATCCGACACACGAACAGGACCCGAACGTATGAATGAGGGTATAGGCCAAAGCAACAGCCGACCCCAATCAAGGGCCTCAGAAGACAACCGAGATATAACCGAAGAAGTACCACAACCAATTCCACCAACAGAACAACCGGTAATCTCCACAGTCCCCACAACACCTGAACCAGTGGCGTCAAGTTCCAGACGTACTGTTCCAGGAGGACTCCCCTCTTTTGAGGTTTCAGGGGAACAAGGACAGGGAGAACAGTCAGAACCCACCATAAGACAACCAACGCCTGGAAGACCCGTACGACTGCCAGACTTTGGGACAAGGAACAGAACGGCGACAGTAGGACCAGAAGAAGAAGAAGCAATTGGAGCCACTTCACGCATTATTCCAGACCCCGATGAGACCTACACCAGACACCCTCTTACCGGAACGCTTGTACGATCGTCACAAGGGAGTGTAATGAGCCAACGATCCATGCCACCAACACCCAATACAGGAATGACTGTGAGCTCAATCACAAGATTCGCACAGCCACCATCAGTAGTTGGAACAGAGATTGAACGACGCTCTGAAGCAAACGATGCAGCAAGGGCACGAAGGATGGAAGCCGAAACACGCGCTCTCATACGAGAAGAAGCGGAACATGTCATACGACCACTACAGGAACAAATAGCTGTACGAACCCTCCCCATAGCAGAGATCGGACAAACCACAAGGGTACTAGTACAATCCAACAACACCATACTTGAGCAGATCAGGGGTATCAACGACCGAATGGACCGCATGGGGGACGAAAACAGGGAAATAGAGCGCAACAATCGCGCTAACACCACCAATCTCTACCAAGCAGGATTAGATATCCGTACCAATACCAACAGCATCCGAGCAGTGCAGGAACAACTACGAAATCTGGCCAATATGCCTGACAGCATGGATCGCATACGCAACACACAAGCCGTAATGACCAATGATCTTGGAAATCTACGACAAATGATGGAGCAACAAAACCGACAGCTCGCTAACATCTTTGAGACATTACAAGGCATTGACAACCGCATCCCGGTACCAGAAGACAATGCACAAAGTCTCAGCTCCATCACCTCAGTCAGCATACAGGGCTTTGAGGACGAAATACCTGATCAAGCCCAATCATCACAAAGGGGACGACAAACACCCCCACATCGTCCTCGATTCCGTTCTCCTGGCCCCCCATCAGATCCCGACTCCTTTCGATCATCCAGTCGAGAACGAAGCCCAGTTAGGCCCAGGAGGGATCGTCATAGAGAACGAAGGAACGAAAGGAGAAGGAGCCGAAGCCGAAGCCGAAGCCGAAGCCGAAGTCATAGTCCTGCAATCCCCCGCGAAGCACAAATCAAAAAACCAGAACCCTTCAAAGGGAAACGAGGAAAGGATGCAGATCACTTCATGTTGCAAATGGAGATCTACTTTCGTAGTCATGGACAGGCCTTTGCCGACGACCACCGAAAAATCTCTACCTTTCTCCTCAACATCAAAGACCAAGGAAGTGGTTGGGCAAGGATTCGGCTACAACGAGTAAACAACGAAGACTGGACAGGGGAGTTACTTTCCTGGCAGATCTTCCGGCTGGCATTCTTGAAACACTTTGGAGAAGTCATGCGAGAAGAAAAAGCTGGAGAACGCCTAGATCGTCTTCGCCAAACCAAGTCTGCCAGCGATTACGTCACCCTGTTCCAAGAAATCGCCGAAGAACTCCCCGACAACGAAGCATCCCTTATCAAGAAATTCAAGAAAGGCCTCAAGGATAACGTCCGCCAAGCTGCAGTACAAGCTGCAATTCATAGTAGAGTAGACATCTGGACAATCCAAGACTGGTATGACTTTGCCATTCGAACCGACACTATACTGTTTGAGGCAAACAGGGAGACTAATTGTGACAATCGCGATAACCGCAAAGGACGAACTGAACAAGGCAAGGCGGCAACTACCAAAACTGGTAAAGCATCAGGATCAAACACAGAACACAAACGACGGGACAAAGACAGTCCCAACTGGGTGCCCACAGAAGTAACCGAACGACGCAAGAAGGAAGGGAAGTGCATCAAGTGCGGTAAAACCGGTCATCAAATCCCCACTTGTAAATCCAAGGAATGGGTACAGGAGAAGGATGAAAAGAAGGACTACAAAGGGAAGGCCGCAGAAACCGGGCACATCAGCGAGGAAGAAGGAGCAAATGAGGAAGAATCCTCTACAGAGTCGGAAAACTAGAGCGACAGCCTGAATCCATGTCAGTGCCTGTCCCAGAACCTTCAAAGAAACATGTATACCAGCTAAAAACCTCTAATAACAACTCGACTTGGTACACAAACTTTGAAGGAATCATGGACCCTGTAAAAACCCTCATCGACTCTGGCTCCTCAAGAAACTTCATCAATATCACGTTTGCACGACGACACTCCATACCCTTAATCGAACTCCAACATCACCGTGCCGTAATAGGCATTGATGGTCAGGAAATAGAGGACAAAATACGCTTCAGAGCCACCATCACTTTCACACTTCAAGGACAAAAGTTCAAACAACGTTTCTACGCAATCCCGTTGGGGGACACAGAAGCAATACTCGGAATGGAGTGGCTAAAAGAAACCAACCCGGACATCAACTGGAAGATAGGGGAACTTCAATGGAGAAGAAACAAGAAACAGGCAACAGGAAAAAAGGCAACAACACCCGAGGAACCTGAAATCCCCAAGGAATTCCAGAACTTCTCACGAGTATTCAGTGAAGTACACTTCAAGGAACTACCACCACACAGAGGCGAATTTGACTGTGCAATCAATCTGAAAGAAAACGCGCAAATACCACGAGCAGCACGACCTATCCCTATGTCGAAAACCCTCTCACAGGAAGTAGTACAACACATCAAGGAGGAAAAAGCAGATCACAAGATCAGGGACTCGGAATCCCCAACTGCAGCTGCATGCTTCTATGTGCCAAAGAAGGATGGAAGTCGACGAATGGTGATTGATTACAGAGCCATCAATGAAGTCACTATCAGCGACAAGTTCCCCATACCTCTTCAGGACGATCTTTTGGAGAAACTACGTGACGCTAAGATTTTCTCAAAGCTGGATCTTAGAAGAGGATACAACAACATCCGAATCAAGGAAGGAGATGAATGGAAGACAGCGTTCAGAACCAAGGATGGGCTCTACGAATACCTGGTCATGCCCTTCGGACTCAAGAACGCACCCGCATGCTTTCAACGATTCATGAATCATATCTTCAGGGACATGATTGACGTCTTCGTCATTGTGTACCTGGATGATATCCTGATCTACTCCCAGAACAAGGAAGAACACACAAAACATGTACAACAGGTACTACAATGCCTACAAGATAATCACCTCTTCCTCAAAATCAAGAAGTGTAGCTTCTATGTTACAACCGTCACATACGTAGGGATTGTTGTCACGCCAGAAGGCATCTCCATGGAGAAAGACAAGATCAAGGACATACAGGAATGGAAGGAGCCCAAGACGGTCAAGCAAGTGCAAGCCTTCCTAGGGTTTGCTAACTTCTACAGGCGGTTTGTGCGGGACTTCAGCCGAATAGTCAAGCCCCTTACATCGCTCACTCAGAAGGAAAAGAAATGGACCTGGGGCAAGGAAGAACAAGAAGCATTCAACAAGGTCAAAGAGGAAATCACAAAAGATCCAGTACTCATACATCCTGATCCTAGCAAACCCTACTACCTGGAAACCGACGCATCAGGAGTAGCCATGGGAGCTATTCTCAGCCAGAAATGAAGTGATGGCTATCTTCACCCAATTGCTTTCCTGTCCAAAAGTTTCACCAAGCCACAAATGAACTACGACACACATGACAAGGAGCTTCTTGCCATCATCACAGCATGGCATCACTGGCGCTTATTCTTGGAACTCACGGAACAACCGGTCATTGTCTACACCGATCACAGGAACCTGGAATACTGGAAGACTGCTAAGGAGTTTAAGCGAAGACACTCCAGATGGTACGGCGAAATTGCGTCCTTCAATTTCCATGTTGTCTACAGGGCTGGGAAGCTTTCAGACAAACCAGATGCACTGTCGCGACGAAGCGATCACCTCGACATCCCGAAAGAGCACCAAACCATGATTGCCGCCGAACGCTTTATTGGGTTTAGAGCAGAAGACAGCTTGGATATCGTCTCAGCAATCCAGGAGGCTCAGGGGGACGACGAGTCCATGGAGGTGCTCATATCAAGTGTACAGAGAAAGAAGGAACTTCCCCCGTCCATCAGGAAACAATACAGCAAATATGAATGGAAGGAGAACCTCCTATGGTTCGAAGGAAGAATCCTCGTGCCGAACAGTGACGAAATCAAGTTGACGCTGTTAGAACACTATCACGATGAACCAACAGCCGGGCACCAAGGGATTGACAAGACCCTGAACGCGCTGTCAAGACGCTACTATTGGGCGGGCATCAAGAACGCCGTAACCGGGTTTGTGAACTCATGCGAGATATGCCAAAGAAGCAAAGGACACAAACAAGCAACACCTGGGAAGAACATGGGCATCCCTGACCGACCATGGGAGGAGATAAACTACGACTTCATCGTGAAACTACCTATCTCCGACGGATTTGACAGCATCCTGGTAGTGGTGGACAGGTTTTCGCGACAAGCACATTTCATCCCCTGTCTAGAAGCTACCAACGCAGAAGAACTTGCCGAGATATTTATCAGGGAGGTATGGAAGCACCACGGACTTCCTAGGAAGACCATATCCGATCGCGGCAGTACGTTCAACAGCAACTTCCTGAAGGCACTGTATCAGAAACTTAACATCAACCCTGCATTCTCAACCGCTTATCACCCGGAAACCAACGGACTAGCGGAGAGAACCAACCAGTGGCTTGAGGGATATCTGCGGAGCTTCTGCAATTACGAGCAGAATGACTGGGCAAGGTGGCTTCCCATTGCCGAGTTCTGCCACAACAACCAGGAGAATAAAGCCACAGGGAAGACGGCTTTTGAGGCAGTGTATGGAATGCATCCACGGTGGGACATGACCGGGATCGACACCAATGTTCCTGAAGCAAACTCCATGGAACAACACATGAGAGAAGTATGGGAGGAGGCAAAGGCTTCTATGGAATACCATCAGAAAGCGGAAGAGGGTACCCAATCAGAATACGAAGTGGGACAAAAGGTCTGGCTTGTGACATCCAACATCAAGACTAGAAGGCCCGCCAAGAAGCTGGACGCGAAGAAGATAGGACCATTCCGGATAACCGAGAAGATCTCATCTCATGCCTATCGTTTGGAACTTCCCCAAACAATGAAGATCCATGACGTGTTCCACATCAACCTTCTCACACCCTTCAAGGAAGACGACACATTCCATCGGAGACAAGTGGCTCCGCCACCGGTCATAACAGAAGAAGGCGAAGAAGAGTACGAAGTGGAGAAGATAGTGTCATGGGAGCAGAAGGATAAAGGAAGGAAGAAGGGACTATTCTACCAAGTCCGATGGAAGGGCTATGGCCCAGAAGAGGATACCATGGAACGAGCCGAGAAGATAGCGGAACTCGACGACGTGATGGCGCAATTCCTGGCGGATAATCCTTCCGCTCCCACACCCAAGGGGTACAAACGTTCCCTCCTTGCGCCCATAAAAGAGCAGGGCAAGGCTGCCTCAACCAACATCAGCGAAGTTACCTTCTCTACTCAGCCTCACCAGCTACTACCTACCTCCATCCCAACAACCAAACCAACCAGTAAGCCATGGCCGACGCCAACTCCTGGTTCCCCATTGACCACCCTGCTTTCAAACAGACCACCAAACCAGCCATGTCGACCTTCTCCAAATTCGCCATCGCCACCGAACTCTCTGCCGCTGCCACCACAGCCAAACTTGCCTACCTTGAGGCCCGCGACCGCGGTAAAGACATCAAGCCGGCCCAAGATCGGTCGTTCGCCGACTCTTACAGCCTTGCCCAGCAAATCGACCCAAGCGGCGTCCTCGAGTACATACCACGCATTGAGCGCGACCGTCTTGTCTGGACAAGGACGGAAGGCGCGTGGGGGGATGTCTGGAGGGTCCGGCACCCAGTAAAGGGGACGCTGGAGTGGGTGGGGGAGGAGGAGCCGCCTCTAACAGGGAGTGAGGAGGCATGGTGGGTGAAACACTTTGTGTGCCGCGGATACATTGCAGATACAGTACATAGGGTGGTGGTAGAGTCACGGAGGAGGATAGCGGAGTCGGCGGATGTGGCGTGGGAGAATGAGCAGTTCAACGTCTCATGGGAGACGGTTGGGCGGTGGCTCCGAGACAGGGGCGAGGAGTGGAAGGCGCAGGTACCGGCCACATACGCGGGCGTGATAATGGAACGGGACGAGGAGGAGGTCTGGTGCCTTCTCATGGCAAAAGAGATGGACCGGGAGCAGTTCAAGGAGTGGCTGGACCAGCGGGCTTGGGACAACGCCCAGAGGACCTTGGATGAGGACATGGAGCGCTTGAAGGCACAGATGGATGAAGAGGCTGAAGTGCTGCGCAGGGCCGACGAGTATCGCCTGGCGGTCATAGGACATGAGGAATGGGACCTATACAGCGTCCGTAACCAACGCGCTCGAGCGGAGCTCAAGGCGAAGGAGCAGGAGGCAGCCAAGCAGGTGCAGGAGGAGGTGCAGGAGGCCATGGCACTAGGTATTAGCGCCGCCACAGCGAACAAGGTTGTCGAGGGTGTAGGATTGGGGAAGGGGGACATGGCCCAGATCCGCCGAGCCTTCATAGCCAAGAGGGCGAGCGAAGCCCGACTTGAACTGGCCAGCGAGGATGGCACGATCTCTGAAGACGAACCTATGGCAGAACCCTCCGACAATGACTGGGTTCGTTTCAAGACTTTCCGTGCCAACAATGTTGTGGCGGAATACGCCCTCAGGGCCCTTTGTGACTAGGCGTGTGTCCCTCTCCTTTATGGATGGATCGTCTGTTACCAGACTTTGTCTTGCCTCTTGTTGTATGCTTCTTGTAATAGTCTGCTTTGTGTTTAATAGGTCTTTTCTGTCCTGCAGGGCTTGCTCTTTGTTTCGTGTGCTTGTGTGCCCTTTAGCTCCGCTATCGGACACTTTTGGGGGGGTAATGTTGTAACCCACCGGACTTTTCTCTCTTTTTTGTGTCTTTCTCTCGTCTAAGGCCTGGCCTTTGACTCTTTCGGACACGGACTCGTGGCTTACAACGTCTAACCACAAAGGCTCCTTTGGACTTTACGCACAGACCACGCCTCATGGTGACTCTTGTGTTTCACCTTGCGCTTCTGTGCGCTCTGATTGGTAGATGGACTTTCACATGTTCTTACGAGGCTGTACGCCTCCTGTGTATAAAAAGAAGGGTGAGCAAGCCTGGGATCTCCAGCTTGCTCTACCTCGTCAATCTCCCCTCATAGGTGTGAAGGCAGGACAGTACTATAAGTGACGGCTTTAGCGCATCACTTGTACCATCCTCCAACACTCTTAAGACTAGAGACTACGTCGTACTCAGCAAAAAACCCCTAAGTTCCAGAGCGCTTCAGAGCGCTCTGGAGCAAAGGAGCGCATGGAGCCACCCCCTGCGATCCGGAGCCCTCTGGAGCACGTGATAGAGTCCCACGAGCACTCCGGAGAGTGAACGAGCATAGCGCTTGCACTCGTGAGGCAAACACTGCACCTTTTGGAGTGCTTGTAAGTACTAGGGGCTCTTGCGAGCACTCATGAGCACCCAGGTTACACTCAGGAGTACTGGTTCTGATCTGGCAATTAAGATGACATAATTTCTCAAGCAAAGTTTCGGGTTCAAGCATATATTTCATGACATGGGAATAGTATACAAGTAAGAGTAGAAGCCGTGCACAAATTGCTTAATAAACAAGGTGTCTTGCCGCTTACACGGATGTGTCTCAATTCGCTTGACCAAAAACATACACTTAATCCTGGCTACGTGTTGCGGAGATGACTAGCAAAAACAAGGCTGCGAGTGTCTAGGGCGCTATCAGAGAGGGTCAGTGCCTGGTTTCATTAATTGTTAGTCGTGTCTGGTGGCGGGTATTATCTGCTGCAAAGGTCAAAGACGTGTGTAGGCACTCGATTAGTTCGACACTCGATTTCGAATGGTGGTGGAGGGGCGGTCAGCTCTGGAAGTTGTGGCTTGAGCATAGATTTACATACCTAGTTTGTGCCACTAGACTATGAAAATGGTGCAGGCGCAGGCCATCGTACCGTAGTATCCATTTGCATACATATATCGTTGTCCCTGGTGGTGGTTGAATCATTGCACAACCGCAGAAACCGTAGGCAAAGGCACGAGCGTGTAGGGTGTACAATCAAGTTCAATTAGGGTAAAATCTACCTTACTACGTACCCAAATGGTTTTTTAAAGACCCGAAAAATGTAGTTATGGGTGTGCTCACTAGACTGCGATATTGTTGGTGAGAGCGGTAGTGCAGGCGAGCAAGAGCAGGAGCAGGAGTAGAAGTGGGAGCAGGAGTGGAAATGACGATGGTGGTAGACAACAGGTGACGAGGGGGACAGGTGACTTAGAGAACAATAAGAGCGTCCCGCTCGGCCTGTCCGGCCAGGCACTCAATCGTTGGAAGTGAGTTAGCAACCAATCATATACCTCCCTCTGCTGACCCGAGCTTACCGAATTGATTGTTCCTGGGGTAAAAGTTGCCGCTGAGGGGAATGTCGCCGCACGGTTGTCGTTGCTCAAGTGTAAACGGCCAGCCCTAAGCAGAGACTGAATTGAAGATCTCCCCACCTTCCACCCCTGCCTTCCACCCCCATCTTGCATTTCCTGCCTCCACAAGCAAAAAACGAGAGACTGCAATAAACAAACATGCAGGCCGAGACGAGATCGGATGCGCACACACAGCACACATATGGCAAGTTAATGGATTGATTTGCTAATTCTTTTGGTGCAATATCGCTCAGCCCACTACGACCACACACCAACTGTTGAAAGAACATTACAGCGCTCAAACTGCTTCGATAGTAAGTGTATTCTTTGGAATCTAATACTGCACTTATTACTGCTTCGTTTATTCAAGATCGCGAACTTCGAGAGTTTATGCTTGGCCGAGATCTTTGTCTTGTTCTGCTACGTCTACCCTCTCGCCACATCAATTAGCCATTCGTTCAATTACACGATTTGACCAATCCACTATTGGTTTGTTGTATGCCACAAATCCTGCTCGGGTTGTGACACAGAATGGTGAGTTTTGCTGTAACCGTTGGTTAAGCTAACGCTAGGTCGTATCTAATGTCCCTTATCCAAACAGGGATTCCGTGCACGGATGACTCGTTCAAATCGGGGCATCTATGCGAATCGAATGCGCCCTACCTCTAGGACTGGTATTCTTTTTTTGTGCAAGAAACCGAGAATCACCAGAAGCTCATTACTTGCCTGTTTGCGCATATATCTGCGTTGTCAGTAGCTCGTTCAATACCTGTATGCCTTCCACATCGAACGGCGCCTTTTGCGAAGGTTTGCGCTTTCTCCTCGTAGAGATATCATTCACTGTACATGTATTATACAAATTCGAGTATATGGTCTACTATAAAATTGTTGTTAAGCTCCCTTGATGGAAGACCAATTTATCCGTATCAAGAATTGTGCTCCAGTGAGCTCCTGAGCTTGTGCTGCTGCTCTCCGAACCCCTCCAGAGACGGCTGTTTGATGCTCCGAAGGCCTCAGGACTACTCCAGGGCATTCTATCACGTGCTCGTTCAGCTCGTACGCGATCCGGAGCAAATCGCTGCTCCGGAGCCAAGGGGGTTTTTGCCGACGTATAACAACAAACTCAACTCTTCGGGTTTAGCCCTCAACATCGTATCCCTTGAGTCCATCGTCAGGACTAAGGGCTTGTAGAACGCCTCTTGATAGCTCAACAACAACACATCGAGACACACCTAAGTCAAGCCAAGAGGGCTGTGACAGTGTAGTAGTCCCAAAGTCAGATGACAGGAAAAGTAAGCACACAGCTTCTGGAAAAAAGGGAGAAAATACAAAATAATTGGGGGCATGCCCCAAGGGGGGTGACACATATATGGAATAATAAAACAGGACAAGAAAGTTGTAGGTCACTCCAAAAATTATATTAGCAAAAAAAATCAATTGTCTCTTTGGGTATGAATTTCCAATTGTAATTGTATGAGATTTGGAAAGACTTCACTGTATAAAAAGGGGAGACAGCTACAAGAACAATCTGGCTAAATTTGATGAAATCCAGTATATTGTGATAAATTTGGTGCAATCCAGCTAAATTCACTGTTATTAATACCCAGGTCCATATGAAAAATCTGCCATTTTAAGATAACTTGTGCCTATTTACATCAGGTGCTCCCTCACAAAGTGGGTTTTGCTTGAATCCCAGCATGCAGCCTGCTCAATTGACACCCTGAAAATATTATAGGGCTTTGATACAAAACATGTTACATTGCACAAACACAATAAGACAAGGAGGGTTCAAAACTCGTAGGGTAGTTCTAGGTGGATCAACATCAATATTAATGATTAGCTAGTAAACCGAGTGGCACTTGGCAAGGGCGTTGACGGCTCCTCGTCTTCAATGATGACCTGCTGTCTGGTGGCTCGTGACACGCTCGATGTAACTTCGTAACGACCTGCCGGGCCTGATCCTGTGATCGCAGGTGCGCCGTAGACTACTCCGTCCAACTCCTCGTCATCTGGGCTAGAGACGACTAGAGCTCGCTCTAGAGCTTTATCACCCCGACGTCTTAGCCTTTGGGACATCGCGGAGCGCAACGAGTCCACATAAGAGTCATATTTGACGATCTCAGATAGCAGGTACTGCGAGCGTCGCTCCCAGTTATTGGAGGCTTTGGTAGCGTTGGCGGATCGAGGAAGATACTAGAACAAAACAATCAGCAAATCCACGTTAGCTTTGAACAACATATACGTACCAAGCTTAACATTGGTTGACGGAGTTCGTTATGAACTACAAGTTCACGTTTCAACAAGTTTGCCTGCCTCTGAAGTGCCTCCATCTGGGTCTCCTCATCGTGGGTACTGGGTACGACGGAATGCATGGGACCAGTCCAGTCGTAAATCAATATTCGCTCCGAGTTGAAGGGGGAGGGTGGAACACGTTGAGAAACACCACGGCCGCTTCGCACACTCTGGGAATCAGATGTATCGACCTTTCGATCGGGATGAGCATCGCCAGCTGGTGAATGGAGGAGCTCCGAGGCACGGTTCCACCCATATTCCATATTCGAGACACCTCCGGACAAAGGTTCTTTGCTTTGACGTGCGGCCCAATAGTTACAAGTCATAACCCATTCGTTGACCAAGTCCTCGGTCCCGGCCTGAAAGAAAAATACCGCGCCCGAGGCAAGGGTCAAGACAAAGCAGTGTGGCCTCTGACGATTGTAGCCCGGAGGAGGTAAGCTGTGGGCAAGGGCGTGAGCGAGAACAACTTTGCCGACACAGTTGGCGTTCGACTGCGCAAAAAAGTTTTAGGACTGGTATCAATTGCGGCACATAACACATACCAGCCAATTTCCACCTCCAACGCTGGCGCCTCCAGCCGCGTTCGAATGGGACTCTCCGAAAACAAACATGCTCAGTTCGCCCTTTTGAATCACGACAAACACGTCCATCCATGTTTTGATTTTTGCACGCTTGCCGGCGGATTCCCAGTATTGCTTCCTACCCAACATTCCCTCCTTCGCCCATGGGGGACCAAGTAACGCAAGCTCCTCGTCCGTGATACTAAGCGTAGTCGAGTTTGTCATGTCGCTATTGACGCTCTTGACATCGTCCTCCTGGGCTTCTTTGATGATCGTATGTGAAAGGTTGGACGCAAAGCCCAGTGTCGGTGCAAACAGGCTGGAATTGGAAGTCGGTACTCCCTGAAACTGTAGGTTAGAGCAAGTCCCGTGCGAAAACAATACACATACCTCTCCGATGGAAGTCGCAAAACTCGGCGATGGGCTTATCCTGCCATCTACACTAGTGTTGCTGCCGTAAGGACTTTGGTTCCCAAGTAGTGACTGCAGTCCTCGAATCGAGCCTCGCTTCAAAGATGTAATCCTATCGCCCCCTTGGCCGCTTTGCCCTCTCTGGCTACGTGAACGACTAACACTGGCCATCCCAGGGCTCAAGCTCATCGACTGTCGCTCATGAGGTGTCAAACCAGTTAATGGTTGTAGAATCTGCTGGTTTTTTACAGCCGTATACATGTCCTACGACAAATGTTATGAGACTCCAATCGCACAAGAAACTAGATATAAAAACCTACCTTGAGCAGCATTTCCATTTCAGAGTCCCACCCTCGAGCAGAAACCACTGTATACATCGAGCCGGTAGGTGTCTTCGGGTCGGGCGTATCCATCATGACCGACGGGTTGCTCGCATTCGACGACAACGGAACACCTTCCTTTGACCCACTCCGCCAGCTATTCAAACTCCCACTGCGTTGTTTCCGCGTAACAAGCTCTAACCCATCGCCTAGCTGACTGCTTTCGTCATCAAGGACAAGCTCTGGGGTCGACTCGCCCGGGAAATGACCATGATCTTGGCCCAGATGCGCCCTTCCATGCTCCAAGCTCATAGGAGAGCGCACAGGCTCTGAAAGTGCTCCCGAGCTCGCGAGTTGTGTATGTGTTGATCCTGGTGTTTGGCTGCCGGACGCCGGCGAGCGTGGAAGGACCACATCCGGAGCCGGGGCACGAATTTGCTCTTGGATGACTGCCCACGTGTTGCGTACAAACTGGGACTTGCTCATATGCGAGGAAAGTTCGGCAATATGTAGATCGGTGTTCAGCAAGAGGAGGGAATAGGAGATCGCGTGCACAATCGCTGAATAAGAACAAAAAAAATGATAAGAACGTGATTGAACGGAACAATCAGTGCAGAGCAGAATCGAAAAGGGGAAATCAATGTGATTCCACAGAGACTAATATAGGAAGCAAAATACTTACAAGACGAGCCATACACCGTACCCCGGTTACAATCCCAGAACCTACGGCTATACTCCTCCAAAATTCGATCCACTTGCTGAGTCTCGGCTTTTAGATACAACTTGGTACACAAATGCCTACCAAAACTGATTAGCCTGGAGATGAAGCCTGAAACAAGGGATGTACTTACCTAAACGCGCTATCCAGCCTCATCCCTCCGAAATCAAAATAGTCCATATAGTACCGCAATGCAACCTTGTTGATAGCAGCACTACCCAACGATATCAGTCACCCCCACAATCCGAACAATACGGCAAAACACTCACGTTCCACCCAGCCACTCAGCAATTTTCTCCTTGGCCAAGAAACTCTCATCCTCCTGCCAACACCTTGCAGCTAACCCTTGCCCTCGACTCTCAATATCAACACTTGCTCCACCCGTGCTTCCGCGTCGATCCACCTTACTAGTCATTGCTGATGACCTAGCTTCATCATCGCCCCAGTGCGTGTTAGGGCCAACCATTGGGTCGCTCACAAGTCTTTGCTCAACACCCAAACGACCATGCCTCAAATCGCCCGTTCGCCCCTGGCCTCCCGCTTCCCCTCTACCAATCGGACCAGCTGGCTCACTCACTAGTCGAATACTCGCACCAACAGGATCAACAAGGGACGGTTCGGATGCACTCGCAGCACTCCTATGCCTTGGTGGATGCCTGCGAGGAAGGGCCCGAGGCGAAAGCCGGAGAGAGGCAGAACGGGGAGGAAGCGAGCCTGATAGTGGGCTGGTTGGTGTCGGTGGCGAGATGGAAGAACCTGGTATTGGAAGAGGACGAGTCCCAGATCCACTCTGTGATCCATTTGACGTGCTGGTCTGCGCTCCTGATCCACCTTGTATTGCAGATTCAAAATTGGTGCCAACACTAGAACCCGAGCTGGCAATCGGTAACGTCGGATTGGACTCCATGATTGCCGAGCTAGGTGGAGTCATGTAAATCCCCGCCGTCTCGCTACTCACGGTACGCATGGACTCCATACTCGGCTGAGACACCAGCCCTTGACCGTGATTCTGCGAATGCCCTCCATTAGAGCTCGAGCTAGAAATATACCGCCCTGGAACGGCAAGCATAGACGAGGACGAAGCAGATGCGGCGGAAGCTGTGCTCGGACGACGAGCGGCGAGTGGAGAGGGCGGGATAGCCATATGTCCCCGCGCGGCACTCAACCCTAATCCTAGTCCAGAGCCAGAAGTGCCGTCCGATGACGAACGGTTTGTTTTCACAGGTCTGATCGAATATACCCCGCTAGGTCCTTGAGCATTCCGAGGGGACCCTCTAATCCCACCAAGGGCATCGGTCAAATCGCCCCCAAACCCATCCACAATTCCTGAGACATCCACGTCTCGATCCCACGCAACCACTGCTCTCGCACGTTTACTCATCCGACGCTGGTCTAGCGGAGATTCGTGCGGAACAGGCAATGCACTCGGGCCTTCCTCCGTACGATCCTCATCCTCATCCTCAGATTCATGCCGCCTCGCGTCCACCGACGCGCGTGGTGGAACATCCATGCCAGACCTCGAGCGGGTATCTATCGAACCCCGAGGAACAGGCGCGTTGAGCGCCGACTCTCCTCTCGCCTCAGCTCTCGCCCGTGCTTCGAGAATTAACTTCTGCACATCAATGTCGCCAACACTCATACTCCGCCTGCGGCCGTCTTTACCCTGGCGCGGGAACACACCAGGTCTAGAGGGAGTGGCTCCGGGACGGCGTTGCGTTACAGTCGCGTTACGATCGTACTCTGACGTATTGGCCGCCAATGTGGCGCGCGTGTCCACAGCGATTTGGGGACGAGCTTCCATTGCAGTCGCCGGACGGACACCAGATGAGAGGGGAATATCGTCTTCCGAGTCGGAGCGATCGTCCACTGGCGCGGGAGGAAATTGCTTGTGAATCGGTGGGAGAGGCTTTGAAAGACGCGGGGCAGGAACTGGATTGGGATAGGTGCTAGTGAACGGGTCGGTGTTCGAAGAGTAGGGCGAGTGTGACGGGCTCTGGCTGTATGAGGATTCAACGTATGGAGACTGGCCTGGAGAGGGAAAATAAGGAGACTGCGCGGGAGACGAATTAGAAGCGAAGCTGGTTTGGCGGTATTCGAGTGGGATGGCGGGAACTGGCGGCGCAAACGTATGGTGTTGTGTCGCAGAGGGTGTGGTTGGAGTGGAATGACTGTCGGCGCGCTGTAAAGGGATTGGTAAACAGAACAAACAAGAAAAGGGTTTGGCATACTGATTTGTCGCGCATGCTACCTTGACCATGTCCGAGCATTTTTCCAAAAAAGGCACTGGTTTTATTGCGCATGGAACGCTAACAGCAAAGTTAGCTACAGTATCGACGAAAACTCAGATACATACCTTTCCCTCACGATCGCTTCTACCCTCTCCGATATCACTGTACGCGACAGCCTGGTCGTTAAGATTGGGGGTGCGGTTCACGCCCAGAACTTTCTCGGCCTTTGCGAGACGACGGGAGGGTTTGCGCGGACGTGGCGAGCCATCACCATTCGGGTCTGGGGACGTAAAGGCTCTATCCCTGGCCTTGTTTAGGGGTGTTTTCGCGGGACTGTTTTCGATAAACTCGAAAGCAGAGGAGGTGGATGATTTCGTGCGCACGCGATCCGGCGGCTGCGCCGGCTCGAGGTAGTCTTGTGGCTCGGCCACGTTGTCTTGCTCGCGAGTGTCGCGGGCCTTGCGGACCAACGTGGCAAGGTCAGGACTGGACGCCGTGCCCGCTGCACGATACATACTGCGGCGTCGCGCGTCAGTATCGTCGGTGGCGGCAACCGGGGTGGGCGGAATGACAACGGGTGTCGCTGGTGCGTGGTGGGGTGCGTTTTTGGGAGTGGAGACGGTTTGGCGTCGGCCAGAGATGGTGTCGGTGCTCGTGCGCGACGGGGGCTGGGCCCTGAGCGAGGCGACGGATCCGGAGCGGGCGCGGCCCTGGGGAGTATCGTGCACACCCAGTGTGTGCATGTCCCGACCCTCCTGCAGGACCACCGTGTCCTCACTTCGCAGCGCTGCCTCAAAGTCGTCTGGCGTGCGGCTCGCGCGGCGGTGCGAACGGTCCGCAGATGAGACTGCGCCTGCAAGCGATGGTGCGGCCCGCCTGAACGACGACGGCGGGGGCTGCTGTTGTGATCGTTGCTGGCTCGAGCGAAATAGCGAGGTCATGCTGAGGCCGTGGGTGATTCTGCGTTGGTCGTCGTCAGTTGCCTCTCCGCCGTCGCCAATTACACGAGCAAACAGCCACCGCCACCCAAGGGAGTTCCTCTCGCTTCCGACCACCATGGCCCGCAAGCAGCATCGGCCACTTAGCGCCACCGGTCGCACGCACTCGACTACATCGCTGCACAAGTCTACAGATGCGCTCCGCCTCGCCGGCCTCACTACCATCCACAAGGATAAGGCCGTCAATCCACGCGAGTCCCTCGTCAAGGCCAAAAAGCACTCGGTGATTACTCTGCTTCTACTATCACCAACAACTCTGCTCATATCTCCCAGTCCTCTTCTTCCGGCCTTGCCGCGAAACGAACAGCCTCCCGTACCAGCGTCCATCGAGCCAGTACCACCCGGATCACCTCGTCCGACAGGCAGCCCACCATGTCCCAGAGTCCCAAACCTATTCCGGGCCCCGATGACGAAGGCTGGGTCTCCTCTGAATCCGGTGCAGGTACTCCTATCAACCCAGAAAATGACGACGACGACGATGACGATGAGCTGGACGATGACGAAATACTCGTTCTCCAGACCCAGCGGGCGAACCGCAACGCCAGAGAGGCGGAGCGTCTCAAGGCTGCAATGCTCGCTGCCGATGCAGAACTCCGCGCAAAACAGGAAGAAGTGAGCCGCACACCTCCAGTCAGAGAATCGCCGACCAAGCACACGAACATCTCTCCGGCGCGTCCGCCTCTGCCGCCTTCGCAGCCTCAGCCACTAGCTCCTAATCAAAAGCCGACTCACCCGTCACCTCCGGTCGCTCCCAAGGCTCCCGTGGTGCAACAAGCTCATATCGAGGACCATACTAAACATACATTTCCCACCCAGCACACGCCATCTCCTCCTACCCCAGCTCGCGAGCCGACCCGTGCAGTCCCCCGCCATTCCGATCCTCCTATTGCGCATGACTTTGCCCAACCCAAGCCAAATGGGGCCTCTACCAACGGCTCTGATGTTACTCCACACGTCAAGCAAGATACCAACGGCTCCCGTCCAGTTGCGCGTCGTGCACTCTCGCACGCACCCCGCCCAACATCGATGAACATGACTCCGGCACGTACTCACACCCAGCTGGCCTCGGGACGTGCGAACCCCTCCAGACCCCATCCTCTCATCCGGGCGCCGACTCTCCTCACCAAGACGACACCATCTCTCCCGCCACTCACTGCACCTCCGTATCTCAGTGCTCACTCTGCGCAAGGTATGTTAGTCTGGTTAACTAGCGTCACGCAGCCTTCTAACTCTCCGCTCTCACAGCCCAAATCTCGGCTTCTCCTCCACTCAAGACACCTACCTCTGGAAGCACGAAGTCTTCGCCCTCTCACACACGGCAGCCTTCCCTCTCCTCCTCGACGCATACCCTTCCCACCCTACAGATTTCCCCGACTGCAACACTCTCGGCTTCGGTTTCCTCCTTGCCACATGCCAGCACTCCCGTGTCGCCCGTGCCCCGCGCCTCTTCCCTCTACCACGGACAACACCCAACCACATCCTCCCTCCATCATTCGACCTCCCCCACCTTGATACACAGACCTACCCCGGAGCGCGAACGCACAATGTCGGCCGTATCCTCTACTGCCGCACTTCACGCTCTTGCGCACCACCATCCCCTCAAATCGAGCCACTCCCACCCCCGATCGTCCGTTCAATCATCCACCTTCCCTCCCGAACCTGCAGATACGTATGGAGGAGGGATGTATGGCGGAGGACCTGGCGCTGGCGTCTACGCCGGCGTAGGCAGTTCAAGCGCCGTGTATTCGCATTCCGGTGCCGGCTCTGCCTTTTCAGGTCCAACGGTTGGAGGAAGTGGTGGAATGTATGGCGGAAAGCCGGGTCCTGTGCACGCGCTCTTACCCGCTCCCTATATGGCGACGCACCTTAGCGTTGGACGATGGTACGCGCCTGCACGCGAGGCTGTCAGAAGAGTGGTTAGAAGCAAGCATGAGGCGTAACGGTGTGCGTCCCGAGGCCGGCGCAACTGTCCTGTGATGACACGCAGAGGGGCATATCTATGGGTGATTGGTTGAAGAGAATAGTATACGTACGCGGCTGTCTTTTGGACGATTTCACTGGGTGTCTCTTTTATTTGCCCCCCTGTTGCTGCTCGCTATGCATGGATCCTTGATGCATGTGCGGCGCTCAATTTTACGGATAACCGGATTTCTAGTTCAATACTGTATAATAGCGCTAGATTGGAACTTTCTTCCCTTTCCTCTTTGCTTGTTCCCAGATGAACGTGAATGATACACATAGACCACCTGGCTGCGAAAAAATAAGAGTTGAACACGCAACAAAGGGCGTGCTCCAACTCGACGAGCTGCATCTCATTAATCTCAGGGGTGTATTTTCATGATCCAGGGGCTTGAACCGCGGCACCGCATTGTATGCCTTGGCTGATGGCATCACACACAGCCACGAGATCTATCGCTCCGGGTGTGGCGGTGCACGGCCTGACAGCGCCACACACATGAACAGGCCCCTTTCTCCGCGGCGGTCAAGCCAGCCCGTGATACCGGGCAGCATGCAAACCATGCCTATATAACCCACCAGCGATCAACTCGCCTCTCACACCTTTGCCTGCTGTCCCACCATCATGGACACCAGAAAGAACATAGTAGTTATAGGAGGGTGAGTCTTTGATGCGGTTGACGTTGTACAGTCTGCGGCGTCTAACGTCCAACTGCCTGGTTTACGCAGAGGAGGTGGAGGTATTCCCGTTGTGAAGGAACTAGAGAAGCACCTGGATTCGACCACTCATCAACTCGGTATGTCCACACCTTTCAGCTCCCCATTGACATCGCCTAACAGCCCCAACAACTATAGTGCTCATTGAGTCGCGGGACTATTACCTGCACCTTCCAGCCGCTCTAGTAAGCCATTCAGTGCCACCTGAAATTCTGCCACCCATCACTCACACCCGTACTTTAGCGTATGACCGTCTCAATGCTAGGACGACTCGAAGACACGGCACTCATCCCATACGACCGTGTTCTAACTAGAGCCTCGCTCTCTAGCATATACCGTGCGAGAGCACTCTGTATTACCGAAACCGAAGTAATTACCGACGAAGACCCTGTTCCATATGAATATCTTGTTCTAGCCACTGGAAGCACTTGGGAAGGTCCACTCGACTTGCCCCCTGCCAAAGTCGACGCATCAGAGGCGGTGCTGGCTCAAAGAGCTCAATACCGGTCTGCGCAAAGCATATTGATTGTAGGCGGTGGTGCAGTAGGCATAGGTACGCCTCGTTTAGCGTCGGTTGCTTATTAATCATACCAATCGTCCTGATTGCACTCAAAAGAGCTAGCCGGTGAACTGCGCGAATCATTGCCCGACGTCAAAGTAACCCTCATACATCGTGGTCGCGCCCTGATGAACAACGCGTATCCAGACAAGTATCGCAACTCATTGCTTGAAATGCTTCACAAAGGTGGTGTAGAGGTTATACTAGAGGATTCTCTAGTTAACGAATCGCCTGAGCGAGGTGGGATGGTCACCACTCTCGCTGGTAGACAAATTTTCGCCGATCTTATCGTGAGTGTACTTCTAGTTAGCCTGGATGAGTCGATTAATCCGCCCCCGGCCTAGATTCCTGCGCGTGGTGGGCGACCGAATAGTAGGTTCAACGAAGGGAGCTGAGGTCCAGCTTAGACAACTGAGCACACTATTCTCCGTAGCGTCGATGCTATCCGACTTTGACTCTGGCGCAGTTAATCC
The DNA here is from genome assembly GCA_015039395.1 of Ceratobasidium sp. AG-I. Taxonomy (NCBI): domain Eukaryota; kingdom Fungi; phylum Basidiomycota; class Agaricomycetes; order Cantharellales; family Ceratobasidiaceae; genus Ceratobasidium; species Ceratobasidium sp. AG-I. The sequence continues at coordinate 769,075 of MU132148.1, read as the reverse complement.
TACTACAGGCTGTGCGTTAGTGGAACCCACGCTACAAGTAAAACTTGCCTCTGGTGCTCGCAACATTTACGCAGTTGGTGATATTGTTGACTGGCATGAGCAAAAGGTACGCATGATTAACGCATATATCCACATTTGATTATTCATCCACCATACCTAATTTGCAGATGGTATATAGTACGTCCAACGCCTTATCATGGTCCTTGTCTTGGTTCATTGAATAATCCTGCTGTTCCAGAGGCTATGACTGCGCACGCTCCCCTAGTCGCCAAAAACATCATCTATCAGATCAAACAAAGGAAATCTAAACTCGCCACCTACAACGGCACTGCCGAGGCTATTTTTGTTACATTTGGGTCCAGTAGTGGGCGTGCGTACATACCAGCCCTATGGGGTGTCGTTGCCGGGAGTTGGATGGTGACCAAGGCGAAGGGGAAGGACTTGTTTTTGACGCCGACGAGGAAGATGTTGGGGTATTACTAGCCTCGGCTGGTTTGGGATTCTGTATTTGTATTTTTGGCGATTTTAGTTAAGGCTGGTGGTTTGGTGTAGGCTCACATAAGGGCAAGCATATAGTTGGTTCGTGTGTATAAAGTTACAATGTAAGATATCCAACATCGTATTCTACCTGATCGGCACAAATTCATCCCAACAAAACAGCACCCATTGGATAACGCGTTCGATATCGTGGAGGATTCTTGACATCGGCTCATCCAAAATAGTGTCCTCGAATCCTTTCACTCGCAGACGTACATGTTGAGTCGAGTGATATCGCGTATCGTCGGTAGTGCTATGGAGCCGCTGTCCCGTTCTCATCATGATCGGAGCGACGTTGGCCGCCCTCGCAGGCTGCGAGAGCTCTGCTTCCAGGGCTGTGGCTAATCGCTTTTGAAGGAGGCGGAACACCGGATCCTCAGTTCGCAGCGTCCGTGTCACGGTTGCTCGTAATCGCTCGTCCGGCACAGCCATGTTTGCAGCGCTCGTACTGGTCGACGAGTAAGCTAGTTTGTAGGCCTCGACCACCTCATCTTGCAAGTTCACTAGTTTCACGTCCGCTTCGGTAGGCGATGAAGCAGGCCCAGCTAGTGCACTTTCGACCAGCGTCCACACACGAGATGAAAATCTCTCTCCTGGCTCGCCTGACGAAGGAACCAGACTCCGCAGCGATCCAACAATAACGATGGCCTGCATCAGATCCTGGGCTTTGAGCAGCGAGTCGACGCTCAACAAAAGCTGAGCGGGAACTCGATTGAGGAATGGCAGAGAGGGAGTGGGGGTATTGCGAGGAATGAAGATGGCAGCATGTGGTGACGAAATTGTTTCAAGCAACCGTCGGGCGAACAAGCTTGAAGAAACGCTGGCAGCGCTCACACCTAGGTATTCCTCCCAGTCAAGCGTGAGACGTTCTTGGGTTTCGCTGATCCGCAGAGAGGTCTCACGTTCCTTCAATCGAGCTTGTGTTTTGACCCAATGCTTGGCGTCTTCTTCCGATGCATTTGTGAGGATAAAATCGTTCAGGTCTTCGCGCATGAGTTCGGCTACTTCAATGATCGCCTGCGCAGCGCTAACGATTGAGGTAGATGACGCCGTCAAAAGAGTGCGTTGAGCCAAAATCAATGATTCGTCCCTGATTGGGGCGCAGCGCTCGCGCAGTCCCGCAACTAGCGAACGCATATCATGGACGCAAGTGTCTAAAGGATGGGTGGTAGGCGCCAGAGGGCATTTGAACAAACTAAACAACCCATGCGTTGGTGGAAAGAATCGACTCGTGGCTTCAGAGAGATCTCTATAGAGTGCCTTCAATTGGTCGATATGCTCCTTAGGATCGGAAGACGATAGCATATCCTGCATCTGAATATCATAAGAGGGACTCACTGGATATATGTAACTGGCGCACCTGATCCCAGTACGCACGTTTCGCAGTCTCTTCGATAGCACTGTGAGCCACAGAAGCCTGAGTGGTGTCCAACGCGCGGGACGAAGTTGCTCTCATTAGAGACAGAACCGATTGATCAGCCGACGAGGTGGATTCCGGTTGGTTGCTGAGTCGGTAGAGGAATTGTGCGTCCTGCAGTAGCTTGAAAGTGTCTGCAGAGATGGGATAGTTGACACGTGTTAAGCTAGCGGCGGGATTGCTTGTCTGTGAATCGGCGGTGTTGTCGGGTTGAGATAACGATTGCAAGGTGCTCAAGGCCTGTGGCCAAGGTCAGACTCGTCCCAGATAACCAGAACTTGGTTACGTACAGCTGTTGTCGGTTTCGCATCACTCGGCAACCGCCTTTGGCTCTTGAGTTCCAATGCAGTCGACCATAGGCGGCTCGCCGCTCTAACTTGTCGGACGAGTGCATCCCAGTCAGACGAACTCAGTTGCAGGTCATTATCATCCTCCAAAACCTCGAGAAGTCTAATAGCATGGGATAGAAAATCATTTATATCGTGGTCGGGACTGCGAAGGATGACACCAAGCTCTCGCAATTGCCTCACGAGCTCGCTTGGTTTGGCATTAGTATCCGACAAGTTGGTGACAGTATCAAGTAACTCTCTTTCTATAGCAGACAAAGTTCGGCGAGAGGGCATTTTGAGTGTGAACAAACAGCGTGTAGATGATTCAGGAACTAGGAGTCCTAGAGGTGAAGGTAGTGAAGGGAGACTGGAGAACAAAGCCCGAGGAGGGACGTAGGATGACTGAGCTTGTTTGTGAATATATAACAATATCGAGTTTGTGGTTCCTTTGGCAAGGTCGTTTGCCAGAGTGGTTAATGGGTGCCCCTGCTATTTATCAGCACAGGGTATGGTCTCCGACCGCGTGTGTTCGAATCGCACAGCGACCGAAGTTTTTGCAGCTTGGTCGGATTTGCTTCTACTTTCTTCCACGCTGATTACTTCGCCTCCTGCCATAATCTGCCAACCAGGGTCATTTCTTCCAGCGCGGTTTGTGCACCGTGCTCGCCCGAATTTCCTCCGGGGTCTTTATTTTGTTCCGAGTTCGGGGCAACCATGGCGCCAAGATGTTGAGCTCAGCCATCATACTGGAGTGGACCTGCGGTTACTGAATTATGACTGGACTCACACCTGTCTTCTCTCCATGGCACCATCACCGGACTCTCTTGCTTCTACCATATTCGCTGCACCCCTCTAGTCATCTGGCTACTGGACTAATATATACACTCATTTCCACTCGGCGAAACTAACATCTAAAGTCTCACCGGGTGCACAAACTGGGTGGTGTTCCGCCAAGAAGCTATTCTGGGCCACTTCTCTTCCGCCGAATTTACGAAACAAATATACCAACCTGCCAGCGCATCACTAGTGCATGTACCAGCTGAGGCTTTATGTCGGGGGTATCTGGTCCAGCCTGCTGTATATAAACTATGAGTGACCTTGTGGTGGCTACAGAATGTACCTCAATTTCCTGCCTGCCATGCTTTTGTCCTTGTCGCTCTTTGCGGTCGGCGCGGCTGCTAAGATCTTGTATGCTGGGGTAAATGAGTCTGGGGGAGAGTTTGGCGTGTGGAGTGCAACCTCTACCCCTGGAACTGGCCTGCCCGGACGTTTCGGAACTGATTATGCCTTCATCAATAAGGCTAGTTGAATTTGATTACCAAGTTGGGCTTTAGACTTAATAGTCTTTCGTAGTCGACCGTGGACATTTTCGTCAAGAATGACAAGGTGTGTCACAAACCAGAGTGTAGTACAACCACTCATCCAAATCTTGTAGATCAATGTGTTCCGAGTCGCGTTTTTGCTGGTAAGTGAAGCTTCCTCACACAGCAAGCCATATTCTTAAGTCATTTTTAGGAACGCATTTGCCCACTGTCTTACGGGCTTGGATCCAAGTTCAACGAAACAGTATGTAGACCAAGCTTCATTCCGGGAATTTTAAGCTAACCCAAATGTACGTAGTACTTCGCTGAATACAAGGACGCCATCGACTACATCACCGTCACGAAAGGCGCATATGCTATTTTGGATGCAAGTTTAATTTCATACGCCTACCTGTACATTCACTGACATCCCGCTTAGCCTCACAACTACATGAGGTACAATGATCCTTCTCAACAACCCTTTACTGGTAGTGTAGGTTTAAGCTTGCCTTTTGCCAGGCATCGATTAACAGCGCATTCACGCAGGTAATTGGAAACACGACTGATGTCAAAGCGGCGACTACTGCTCAATTTCAGTCCTTCTGGAAAGAACTTGCTCGTCGCTTTAAATCCAACCCAAAAGTCATGTATGTTAATCCTGTTTTGGATGGTTCGCAAACTGAGCACACGCTTTAGCTTTGGCATTATGAACGAGCCGCATGAGTAAGTTGAATGCTCTCTAGCTCAAAATGATAATATCTAAATCCTTTGGTTTTAGTATGCCTACGGCTCTCGTGTTGGCAAATGATCAAGCTGCCATCACCGGAATTCGTTCAGCGGGCGCCCCCCAGTTGATTCTGGCACCTGGAAATGCCTGGACCGGCGGCCACTCTTGGACCGAAGGCACAGAGCCCTCCAGCGACTACATGTACAAGCTGGTTGACCCATTGAAGAACACGGCAATCGAAGTGCATGAGTATCTCGATGAAGACTTTTCAGGCGGGCACGCAGAATGCACTCAGCCCGGCCCCTCGAACCTCGCTGGACTAACGGCCTGGCTCAAGAAGTACAAGCTCAAGTACATGCTTCATTTCTTGATTCCGTAGGAGTTGTTTTGATGCTTTATTGCAGGGCTATCGTCGGCGAGTTTGGTGGAGGAGCCAACGCCAACTGCTACAGCCAGATCCAAGAACTGCTCAGTTATCTTGCCGCGAATGACGAGTACATTGGCTGGACGGGGTGGGCCGCCGGTCCTCGTAAGCACATACTTGCCCGAAATTCTGTTTGAATTTCTCTGACTGTTGTGTCGATCAAAGTTTGGGGAACGTTCCGCTCGTGCTGTGGGGATGACACCGGTAACCTCGAGCCAGGCACTAAGGCCGGCAATGGATCACTTCCTGGGTATGCTACATTATATTCAGCTTCAGAATAGTGTTAAGCGATGACTTCTTCTACAGCGGTTACGATACTATCTGGGCCAACGGTATCCGGCCCAAGATCCCTAGTACTCTGAAGCGCAGTGGCCTCTCTACCTGGTTCTAGGTGCTGAACATCATATGTGCCTGTAATAGTTCAGTTTCGTTTGTCAAAATTGAGACAGTGCAGAAAATATCGCTGTGACATGGGCGCTTGTTTGTCAGAGGACGTCATCTGTGATAAAGTGGGATTTGTCAGCATATCCTCGTGTGTTAGATCGATTCAGAAAGTCAGCAGAAACTACCACAGCCAAAACGACGTCGGTACAGACCTCGGCGACCACGACGAAAGCACTTGAGCAATGCCCTCGGACATTGTCGACTTATCTTTCTCATGGATCTTACCCCATCCCAACCAGGCTCCTCTCGCGCTTCACCCACGTCTTCGCCTGCAATAGCTGCGACTGTTCTTCCCCCAGACTTTTTAGATGCAAACATTGACGATATAGTCACGCTTATTGGTACGCGAAGTCTATATTAGCCAATCTTTCCCTGCGCTGATTTTTTTCTCCTTCGTGCACAGCGGACATGCTTGACAGGCTCACATCCCATAATGACCAGATTCCACTTCGGCCGTGAGTAAGACACACCTCTATCTCGCCACCAGGCTAACCCAGTCGGTTTAAAGCGAAGCCTTGACTCGCTTTCACTCTCGTACTCCTCCCGCCATCTCTATTCAAGAATATCTTAGACGCATTGTCCGGTACACTAATGTTGAGGTACGAGGGTTTCACGGGAGTTTCCAGCTTGTGCAGCTTAGCTCTTGCAACTTCAGCGTTCGTGTCTTCTCATCACACTTCACTATATCGATCAAATCTGTACTCGTCTACCTCACTTCACCATATCCTCCCTCACCGTTCACCGGTTTGTAATATCTTCGATTACCGTGTCCTCCAAGGCACTTTGTGATGCTTTCTGCACCAATTCCCACTATGCGCGGGTCAGTCTCGTCGCTACAGAGCCATCTTTGATACCCATTGACGCACGTTTCTGCCCCAGGTTGGAGGTATCAAGTTGGTCGAACTGAATGTGCTGGAAAGGGAATTCTTGGAGAAGATCGATTGGAGACTTACAGTAAGGTTTCACGCACGTTTCATTATCGCATGCACTAATGGAGCCATAAATCACATTCGTTAATGGCGTTATTCTAGTGTACTCGGGAAATGCTCCAGGAATACTACACAAATCTCGTGCGGACACATAGCGGGGTGGGCGTCAAGTATCAAATGGGAACGGCCCCAGCAAGGAACGTTCGTCCAGACCCTGAATCGCTTGAGTCGGAGGCCAAGACCGCTAGATCCACCCCTTCGCCGCCGAGATCGGGGACCCCATCGTCAGCTCCGTCGTCCGTACAGCAGGGGCCGAGTGCGAACCCTGCACCATCGCCGCGTCCAATTTCATCTCGTGCGTTTGCCGCGCCGCAGACCCGAGACCCGGCGACCTCTCCATCCCGTATCATTTTCACAACTGTTCCGTCACCTTCTCTGCGTCGTGCCGGGCGCTCTCCACTCAGTCGACCACCCTCCCAGACAGTCCCTCCTTCTCCATCACTTAAACGTACCCGAGAGGGAGTGGAAGACGTTATGCCTAGCTTAACAAATGCACACATGAGGAAATTGGAGGAGAGTCCGAGGACAACACGAAGGCGGACTGGTGGGCCGACCTGAAATCCTACCTCGGCTGGTTATAAGATTGATTCTATAACTTATTTTTCTGTTGGGTTCTTTGATTCGCGCGGCAGTTGGGGTATATGCATGTGTGGATCACTCTTCGGTACACAAGACTTGTTTCATGCGCATTTGACCATATAATTGTATAACATGTTGCATTCCCAATATATACACGGTCTAAACTGGAGACTTGAACTGAAAATGTCCGCCTGTCGAATTTTGAGAACGAGTGTTCAAACACTCCTATTGCCGTTGAGTAAGACAAATCTGAGTAAGATCAATGCAAGCAGATCAAGCAAATTCTATATCCTGAAGTGCAACGTCCTGCTCTATACGCGCGCTAGCCGTTGAATTGTCTCCGTCCTCTCGGGAGTAATCCCCCTTCCCAGAATCTTCTCGAATTCTCTCCCATTCTTGCTTCAATTTGCCCTTGGATCCACCCGCCGCTAGGATGACCTCATCGGCGCTCGCTTTCTCGCCCAATCGTCGCAGTGCAGTCGCCCATTTCAACGCAGCTGGCGTACTCTGATCAGGTATGACCCGCCACGCCGTATACAATGCCTCAAGACATGCGTATTCCGCCTTTAGAACAGGCATCGAAGGCAATCTTTCAGGTTTGTTCTTCTTTCGCTTCTTCATAGGTGGTTCCCTCCTCTCGTCCTGGTTTTGGCCTGATGTGGTGGAAAGCGCGAGTTGCAGCTCTTGCTCCATGGCTTTCTCGAAAAACAGAATAGAGGGTCGGTATTGTGTGATGAGCTTTTGGATTAGTGTAGTTCGCGCGGAGATGGCTTGAGGTTCATCGTACGCCCGGCGTAGGAGGAGAGAGGAGTGGAGAGTAGGAGAGGTGTGCAAAAGAGACTGCCGCAGAATGGCCTGCAAGTAATGGTTGGTTAGCACCCGCGAATGCATCGCCTGGTAGAGAAATTGGGCTCATACCGTCCATAAATATGCGCGTTTTGAAGTCTCGGAATTCTTAGGCAAATGTTGCATCCCCCATGTCCATAGATCAACCAGCAGGTCTTCCTCCCCCGGTTGCTCTACGGCCTTTTCGCGAGCCTCCGACCATAAGTTATGCACTGATTCCGGAAGCTCGTTCGTGGGGGAGTATGTGGCCAAATCCGAGTCCATTGGCCTCGAAGCACCGGATTCAGCTCCTAATCGAGCCACCCATAACCCTACATCCTCTGGGCAAAATCTAGAGAATTTCTTTGCCAGTTTGAGAGATTGCGATTCATCAGTTGACGTTGTTTTGTTGAGAAATAGTGTAATGCGAAGGGTGGTAGATAGGGCTGGGGAAGGTAATCCTGGAGTTTTGAGTTTGCAGAGGGCGTTTGAGAGCCCAGTAAGAGCCAAGACCAAATACAGAGACTAAAACAGCTCATCACGGAGTTTAGATGCCAACATTGTTACGTTGATTCAACCCACTCACCAGGTTATCTTCAGTAAGCACTGCAACCCACGCTGCAGTCCATCGAGCATATAGCTCCGCGACCCGCACATCTTGCTTCGCAGCAGAACACAAGGATTCGCTAGCTTTTCGGATATGATCAACAAATTCCGGAGTTTGTTCGCTCGGAGGGAATGGTGTCGACTGGGTTGGGAGAGCCGTTGCAATCAGGGGGCGCAGAGGTGGCACGCGAGGTAAGCGAGCACCCTTTTCAAGTGACCGACTAGGCAGCTCGGTTGTTGCGCGGAGCAATACAGCACCACAACGAATGTCCTCGGCCGCGGGACCAGCGCCCGGGTCGCGCGTCGCAAACTCGGAGTGTAAATGCTCTACAAGACCGGCCCGAAGTTCCGTAGGATAAGCTTGAACCAGAGATTGAATTGATCCCAGGAGCTCCAAGGTGGGCAGAGATTGCGTTGCGGAGGAGATTACTGCACGAATTATTGCGCCCGATAGGATAGCCTCTTGCGCATCAGCATCTTCGCTTTTTGACGTTTGAACGCCGAGAACCTTCCAGCGACGCCGAAGCCCCTCACAGTAGCCAAGTTCCATGCGAACGTATTCAGTCCAAAGAGAGGCAGAATCAGAGTTTATGCGTAGACCTCGTTGCAACAGCGCACGCGCACCGGCTGGCGAAAGTGTGGTCTCGAGCTCATGAGATGCGGCGATGATAAATAGTGGAGGGGAGGTGGGATGGAATGAAAGTGCGCTGTTTCTTTGGTTCAGTAGCGATTTAGAAGTCGAGATATGAGGCACTCTCACCGAGAGCAAAGCTTTCCAACTAGAGCGCGAGCATTATTAGACTTGGCCAGCTCGATGTAATGTATCCACAGGGAGATATCGCTCTTGAATTTACGTACAGCACGTTCCATGATGTAGAACTGCCGTCGCACAACGCAGTAGTCGGATAGTGACGTTTTGGTTTCGGTCGCATCTGAGGGAATGATGAGAAGGCATCGAGTGACAGGCTGAATGCGCTCACTGGTCCGTTCCACTCGCTTCTTTCTTAAAGCTTCCAGCGTAATTTCATACTGAACATACTTGATGAAGTCCGCCTTGAGTGCCACCCGACGCACCAAGGCGGACTCAAATGCTGTCCTCTGCTTTAGTATTGCCCGAGTTTCTGACTATGGCTTGTCAGTTCATGCGAGACATAGAGTTCAAACAGCTACCTGCGAAAATATTCCTTTCTCCTCGAACTCCTTGAGCTCTGGGAGCATCTGCTCCTGATGAAAGTGAACGCGCTCCATGATGGTTGCCTGCAAAATTGTGCGATGGTGAATGTGTCACGTGGGATGGAGGAGAGTCATGTGACTCGAGATTGACCCCACACGTCAACAATTCTGACGCGTCTTAGCCACCACATCCTCGCTACACATGTTCGCCACTCCAGCCAAACGCAAAGCAGATGAAATCCCTGGACCTAGTAACAAGAAGCAGAAGGAGGATGCGCCTGCGGAACGGACCCCATATGCAAAATCCCAATATTATCAGGTTTTATGGTTCGTAGCTTTTCCCATATCTCGTGGCGCTATTAACGCCAAGACAGGCGAGCACCTCAAACAAAAAAACACAAAACCTGGGATGTGAGTAACTTTTACCAAGATGCATAACCGGTCTTTAATCCTGTTATTAGGGCGACGGTGTATTGGTGATCACCGGTTCTAGGTACGAGCTCCTCGACGAAGACGCGAAACCGTGAGTCTATCGATATTTTATACGGCGATCTCCATTAGTTACACTTCAATGTCAGGATTGGGAATGGCAAGATTCTCGGTGAACTCTCCGAGGGTTCAGAGATAAAATTGGGTAACCGAGAGGTAAGCTCGCTCTTGTGCCGAACTAAAGGCTTCTGACGAAAGAAATGAATATTTGTAGCTCCAAATCGAAAGATTGGTTCCCTCTTCCGAATTTCTTTCTGGTAAAGTGTTTGGTAAATCAGCACCTTCGCACACAACCGCAACACCCAGCACTTCTACTGTCCATAAAACCGGGTTTGTCCCACCTAAATTTGCGACTCCTCATATATCAAATACACCCAGACCTACGCCTGCGAGTGTTCCAGTCGATACCAAAGGGAAAGGTGTGGATCGAGCGAAGTCACAAGCAAAACCCAAGGCCGCCCCCGTTGCTGGATTGTACTGGACGGCTAATTGGTGAGACTAATTGTTGTGATGAATACATGCTCGACTCAACATCACCATTACTATCTAGGCGTCGGCCCCAGGCACGTAAGCATAAAAACTGGGAAGGATCTGGTGCGATATCTTTGATTGAGGGCTCAATGAAGCTTGTCAATGAAGAAGGACATACGTGCATAATCCTGGCTTCATTTTTTTGGCTCTACGTTAATCTCGTTCTTTATCTAGTGTCGGTTCTAAAAAGTGGCAAGGGGATCCTCCGGAATTCGGGGATGTTATCATTATTGGTGGTCATGAGGTGTGCTCTCCATCAGAGACTATCTTGACACCCTGACTTATACGAAACATGTCAAGGCCGAGATCGATGCGCCTTTGTCAAGCGTTGAATATGCTGCAGCTTTCAGGCCGCCCACTGTTCACGTCGTGGCCGTCGACGGCGCTAGTGATGAATTGGATGGAGAACCCTCAATGGACGGTGCCATCAGCTATGATGTTTCACCCGTCAGAAGCAAGCCAGCTACTACAACTGTTGTTGGCACATCGAAAATATCTTCGTCCACTAGCTTTCCCCGTGCTCCTCCTGCACTTAGAGCGGGAACCAAAACAACTTCCAGCGCATTCAAGCCACCTACAATCAAGTCGACGGATGGTGTTGTTGGAGCAATCGGATGTTGGACGACTAACTGGTATGTTGTTTGGATTATTCGTCCCTTGACCCGGGAGTTTCAACCCGTTTCGAACTAGGCGCAAGCGACAAACAAAAAAGCACAAGTCATGGGAGGGATTTGGAATCGTCGAACTCATGAATGGCTCGATGAAGCTTTACAATGACAAAGGGCGCTTGTAAGCCCACAGAGGCGAATGCACAAAACGAACATACTGATGCCTATAGTGTAGGTTAAAAACTACCAGGTGGAAATCGGAGTCTCCGCTTACTGGTGTTACTTTTGGAATCGACAATCTTGAGGTCTGGAGCTATACATTTTCAACTTGGCACTTCTGACTCATCTTGGGCTCATCTAGGTTGAACTTCAAACGCCGGTCCCAATGGAAGATTTAGAATCCAAAGCTTGCTTCGATCCAGGATACTCCCCCCCCGCAGCTGCAACTGGCCTCGCTCCGATCACAGACAAGTTCACGTTTGTAGCTCCTCGGTCGTTCTATGCTGCCCCAGAGAAAAAAGATAAGCCCCCCGGCCCGCTGTGAGTGGTATTGTGAATCTTGGAGCGTTGCATGAGCTAAGATAGGCATTGGTCGATATAGCCACGACCCAGATGGAGATGGTGTTTTAGTGCTCACTGCTCCAAGTGAGGTGCACCAGAAGAAACACAACGTCAAGTAAGTGAATGGGCTTTAGCGAACTACTGTGTTTACTTATCGCATGGTACTCAGGAATTTTCCCGTGGTTCCCGTAGTTGTCGACCCTCTGCTGTCCAAGTTCCTACGACCTCATCAAAGAGAGGGTCCGTCCCATCTTAAGCTTTATGGTCTAAACATCTGATTGTTTCTTATTCTCAGGCGTACAATTCATGTACGAAAGCGTGATGGGTATGCGATCCCGAGACCAGCATGGGTGCATCTTGGCAGACGAAATGTAAGCTAACTCTACATCTACTCTCGCTACTGTTTTCGCTTAACATCGGTTTTATAGGGGTCTTGGAAAAACACTACAGGTAGGAATTGAACCTTATGGTCTAACACGCCAGCCTCATGACTTTCTATGTATTTCAGACCATTGCGTTAGTTTGGACATTAATTCGTGAGTGTAAACAGTCTTTATCCACTGTTTGTTCATTTCTGATACGACGCTATCAGGCCAAAACCCATACTACAACCCCAGTACTTCTTCACAAGGTGTAATTGGGAAGGCTTTGATCGTTTGTCCGGTCTCCTTGGTCAACGTAAGTCAGCTCCTTGCTCTTTTCCAAGCGAGCTCAACATTTTTATTGCCACCTTGGTATAGAACTGGAGAAAAGAATTTATCAAGTGGTACGTTGGTCCTGCCATAGAACCTTCATATGATGATCCTCATTATTTGCCCCAGGTTGGGTCGGGACCGCCTCAAGATCTTTGTTGGGGACAAAGACAGGTCAAATATAAAGCAATTCATGAATTCGTAAGTTCCTTGTGCAACCAGCCTCACCCCGATCAATTTAGTAACCTTCGTGTTATTAGGAAGCTGCACCATGTGTTAATTATTGGCTACGAAAAGCTGCGCACTGTTATGTGAGACTCCTTAGTTCTTTGCTTATGTTGATTGACTGATTGTATGCCCAAAGCGACGATCTTGCTTATTGCACGTAAGTCACTTTGCTTAAACAGAGTGCACACTTATTCTGACTGTGACTCAAGGCCCCCTATTGGGCTTATCGTATGCGACGAAGGCAAGGCAGGTTTTTGTTAGCACGTTCTAACATCTGAACATTCAACTTACAGGGCATCGTCTGAAATCCGCGCAAGCAAAAACTACAAAGATGTTTGAGGCGCTGAAACGAACCCCGCGGAGGATCATCTTGTCCGGGACTCCCATACAGAATGATCTTGGAGAATTTCATGCAATGGTCGGTAACCTTTACCATAGCATAGGCCCGTGCTCACAACCCTCACCAGGCTGACTTTTGTAATCCTGGTAATCTCGGTGCGCCTTTTTGTTGCTGTTTGCTTGGAACAACAAACTAATGAGCATTTGCAGAGGAATATTCCCGTTTTCGTCGTCTCTACGAAACACCAATTCTCAAGAGCCGTTCACCCGAAGCTAGTGCTAAAGACATAGAACTAGGCGCCGCACGCGCCACGCAGGTGAGAATTCATTCCTAATATATGTTACAAAAATGTTGACGTTTACATATTCTAGCTAAACGAACTAGCAAAATCCTTCGTGCTCCGTCGCACTGCAGATATACTCACCAACTACCTTCCGCCCAAGACGGAGTGTGTTGTGTTCGTCCAACCTACCGCGCTTCAACTTGCTGTGTTCAAAAAGATTCTTCGGCCCGACCACGTTCAGGACCTAGTACATGGTCCTACGGCACGCTCTCTCGCGCTTATCACTACTTTGACCAAGATTTGTAATAGTCCAATAATGCTCGCTAAATCCGACAAGTCGACAGGCGATGATGGGAAAACTACGAGGAGCTTAGTACAAGAAGCGCTGGGATTACTACCACCTGGAGCTTCACCAGACGATGTTACCTTGAGCGGTACGCATCTCTATTGGTTACATAAATTTAATACTTACATGTGTGTGTAATGTTAGGGAAACTAATTGCTTTAGCTGCTCTGCTCAAGCAGATACGGCGTGTGAGTTGTTGTTACAGCATGCTCTATACCCGCGTTACTGACCCTCTTCTATTAGTCAACAGAAGAAAAGTGTATTCTTGTGTCGCATTATACCTCTACACTCAATATTGTTGAAGCGTTCTGCCGCAACACGCACTATTCGTACCATCGCTTGGACGGGTGCGCTTCTTTTCATTTTACCACATCCAAATCTGTGTTGACCGTTCGTGCCTCAGATCTACCCCCGTAGCAAAACGTCAACAACTAGTGGACGAATTCAATCGCACCAGCCAATCTCAAAAATGTATGTCTGCCATCACAGCCTACTCTGCTACTAAACTGGTCCGTCCTTTGTGGTTCAGTCGTATTTCTTCTCAGTGCCAAAGCTGGTGGCGTAGGACTCAACCTGATTGGGGCGTCCCGATTGGTGCTAATTGACAGCGACTGGAACCCGTCTCATGATCTGCAATCCATGGCCCGTATTCATCGGTAAGCTACTTTCACGACTACTCCTTCAATAGAATAACTAATCAAACCCCTGTAGAGATGGTCAGGTAAATACCCACTACTTGACTCATTGCACACGCACACTAAAAACCTAGCTGAAGAAACGGCCTGTGTTCATTTATCGCCTTATCACTGCTGGTACAATTGATGGTGAGTGGTCTACCAGTACGGATGCCATCTGCGTCATCTCACCCGTTTCTGGCGCTCTACAGAAAAAATCTATCAGCGACAAGTGACCAAGCTTGGACTCAGCAACTGTAAGCGACAGCTTGCTATTTATTTAACATACTGTGCTGACCACTGCCTCGCTAGCTCTTATTGCCGATGTGCGTTTTACTTATTCGTTTGGCGTCTGAATCACCCTTACCTTGGTACTGGTTCCCTATAGGCTGCTCCCAGAGACAGCACCGGTTCTTCTAAATCGTCTAACGCAGACTCTTTCACCAAGAGAGATGTGCGTAACTCTTGTTAGCTGTTGAAACTAGTCAGCTCTAACACTCCTACCCACGCAGCTCCAAGACATCTTCAACGTGCATCCACGAACCCCATGTCAGACCCATGAACTGCTGCAGTGCTGCTGTTCAAATAGCGACCACATGATAGCATCAAGCGCGAATTCAGACGACGAAGATCTCATCGACCCATCGGAGCTCGCAAAACGCGCTGCAAAACTCAAGGTTGGAAAGAAGGCGGATAGCGATTCGCTCTCAGATCCCGAGTCGGACTCGGAGTTGGAGATGGGGTTCATTAAGGCATCGCAAGTTCGGCCTGAGAAAATGAGTAAAGCGGTGAGTCTGCTTGTGCGATTTTAGTCTCCAATTCATACGTTCCCATCGACAATTAACTACGTTTTCAACTGGCTTTGCTAATACCACTTGATTTCTGATAGGATAAGCAACGCAAACGTGCTGGGCTCGCAGCCCTTAGTGACTGGAGACACGTGAACTGTCTGGAGGACGGCTACGCTGAATTAATCCAGGATCCCGTCTTGTTGCACCTGCTAGAAAAGTCAGGCGGGCTCAAGAGTTCAGGCTTCCTGGAGGTGAACAAACCCCAGGGGATGGACGAGGACGAGGACGAGGACGAGGACGTAGAGATTGCGGTTCCCCAACCATCAACTAGGGATGAAGACTGGGGTGGGCTTGTGAGCTACGTGTTCGAGAAGCGGTCTGGTTCTCAACTTTCTTAATTGCGCAAAGGACGCTCTCGCTTCTGTGACGTATGCATACATACATACATTAATCTACTGTCCTTGTCAGACATCCACGTAATTGTACATGTCTCTATTTTAGCCTAATGCTGGGTTCGACTTTAATGGCTCGCCTCGGCCCCTCCCTTTGCATCCCATAGTCCATCAATGACTAGCACACCGACCTAGCGCGAGCTTTTCCCTGACATGTGCAGTCTCCGTTCACTTCAGCACTTGGGAAGGCGTTAGTAGTTGGAGTTTACGCGCATACATGCACCTCTCCTCCTTCTCCTCCTTACCAAGGATGAGAGCCAGCGACACTATTTGCTCACTGTGGTCTGGCTTAAGACCTAATTTTACTATAATATCAGCACTGACGTGCCAGCTCAACTCATCTTGCATGCGTGTGGAAGTCAAGAAGCCAAGCAAGCAAGCTGGCTACAAACTGGCGACCGAAAATAGTGGCCAAGGACAGTTTATAATTGCTATCAGACCTGCACCATCAAGACTAGTGCTCTCATGTACCGGCACAGCTCACACGAGATGTCGCCATCCAACCACCACTCACCACCATAACTTACCTGTCTCCCACTCACAGCAAGTGATGAGCACAACACCCTCAAACAACCCACATGTGTGACCAAACAAGCGTGACGGGAAGCACATGGGGCTGATTCCCCAATCTGACAGAAAGAGTCGGCGTTCGTTATCTTGCCGCGCTGGCGCACAACCTCGGCTGCGAAGTTAGTAATTACGGCCCCGCAAGACTGATGGGGGTGCTACATGTGTTGCTGCGTGCGCGGCAAACTTGCGACCTGAATTCGACAAACATCTTTCGATTTCGATATTCCATGCGGGATAAAGATAACCCAATGCTTTGCATGTTGAAGGTCATTCATTGTATTAAGCTACTGTGCAACAACCCAATTCAACCCTCTTCGCCCCAACCTCACTCCCGTACACAAATATAACCATAAATCATGAAAAGCTGCCCACCGAGACATTCATTCGCATAGCAAACAACAATCGCCACTCTTTCCCAACACAGTTCAGAAGAGTACGGATTTCGCATAGGACATGCAGAACAGAGGAGGCTTTCTATACACTAACACACGGGAACCCTATTCTGGCAAAGCGTGAGAATGAAGCAGAACAACAAGACGAAAGAGATGAAGGGATGTGCAGAGCAAGCGAGTGTGTTGTTTGATGTCTCGGTCCATTTGTGGCAGATTTCAGCGGGTGACAGGCGGGAGCAGCGTGGAGAAAACAGGGACAGAAGAAAGGTAGTGAAAGGCGTTGTTTGTTGGTTTAGTACTGTAAATTCGACATAAATAGTCCAAAGACCGAGCTCAGGACAGTTGGAGAATAAAACACATTCAGAGCTCAGTCCATGCAAGTTAGATCGCAAATCGGCAGTGGGGAGTTGGTTGGTGGCAAATGGCAGGCAGCAGAGAGAAGAAAGGGCGAATAAGAGATGCCGGCATAGTGGGGAGCAGCGAATCAACCAAAACCCATCCTAATCCCTCGACCCAAACGCCCGTAACATCCGGTTCAACGTATTAATCTGGCCCTTTTGCACCTTCTTGGGCACTTCAGGTGACGCGCTCCGCTGCCTCTCCAGAGCCGCCGATGACCCAGAAGCGTCCGAGCGGCGGTACACAGATGCAGATGGAGGAGGCTGCTCGCTGATCGTGCCGAGTGCTGCGCGGCCGCGCGGGGGCTTGTTGCGCGACGTTGGACGACCAAAGATGTCGCCTTGCACAAGCTGACCATTGACGCGTGGGTGCGCCTGGCGGGGTAAGGCGTCCAGCTCCCAAGGCGTACCCTCGATATCTACAGACCTCAACGAGTTAGCACCTCAATCTACATATCATATGTCTGCAATGCTCACACTTGACGTTCGACCCGGTACGGGGAGCCGCCCTCCTCTTCGGCGGGGCCACGCTCCGCACAGACGACGCAGCCGACGGAGGCTCGGGCTTTCCAGCCCCAACCGCCATTGACGCACCCGACACGCTCGTGGCAACAGTTGACACAGTGCGTACACTCGCATTGCTAAAGTGCGTAAACGTCGTCGAAACAGTCGATGTGCTCTGGCGCCAATTGGCCGATTCAGCAGCCGAAGCGCGCTCGTACACGCGCGCAGTTTCATGAATGCGAACAGGCGAAGATTCGCGGAGGCGGGAAGGAACAGCCTCGTGCAGGCGAACAGGAATAGTAGCGAGAGGGGCAGCAGGAGCAGCGTTACGAGGGGCAGCAGGCGACCGGTTCCGGCTATCCGTTCCGAACTGGCCAATCGGCGACGCGCCCCAGCGGTCCGCCGGCTTGCTCCTCCCACGCGCGTCCGCAGGGCCGAGTGGTGACGGTGCGTGGGGATGGGTATAAGCTGTGACGGTGCGCGGAACAGAGGCAGGAGCAGCTGTCACAGCCAAGATAGGAGCGGCGGATAGGACTGCAGCCGGGACGCGCGGGAGAGGCGCGGGTGGCTCCAAACTGCCCAACAGGCTGCGCACAGTGGCCGTGGAGCCGGGGTCTGCGACCACATCCTTGATGCTCTCGGGCCCAGACGCAGCACGGCCCGCGCCGGGTCCGGACTCGTTGCGGACGCGGAACAGGTTCCATTTGCTCGGCTTCTTGACCATTGCCGTGCGAGCCTCCACGTTTGGGGCAGCGACAGAAGAGCTCGAAGTAGAGCGCGCTGGGACGGATTGCTTCGACAGCTCGCGTGCGAGATCCTGAACCTTTGCCGCTGGATCGGCGCCGAGAACAGGCGGGACAACCAAAGTGGGCTCGCCAGTGACAGCAACGGCAACCTTGTTCTTCCTCGCGCCTCTCTTCCCACGCTTCCTCGCCCCACTCGTCGTCGTCCTCAACACCTCTCCTTCCTCTCCTTCTCCCGCGCCCAGCACCTCTCCTTCTACATCCAGCTCCACGCCCGTCAAACCCAACCCCATCGCCATTCCATCTCCCAACACCTCGCGCGCACCCTCGAGATCAATCAATCCCTCGCGCTGAACATGCAGTCCACGCAGCACAGGCGTCACGGGCACGCTCACATCCGCATCCAACAGCACGCCTGCTCCAACGTCGAAGTGATCTGCCAAGTTGCGCACCCACTCGCCAAACCCAGCAGCATCGATCCGGCCAGCATCGGGAATGCAGAACACGCGAGTTGCCAAAAAGCGCGCGACGGCGTGAGTCATACCCGCGAACCGAGTGGTGAAGAACGCGATGGGATCGACACGGAAGGCGGTGAAAGATTGGCAAGCACCCTCGAACGTATCGGCCCAGGGATTCACATGGTAGAGCCTAATCAATGCATTAGCACATGAATGCGTCCGCAGAACACACGACTCACATGTTGATAAGCACGATCCCAAGAGACCACACATCCGCTGCGCGAGGGTTGTACGTCGGTGCACAGTTGTTCCGGCACTCTGCAATACCCAATCAGCTAAGATCCAAGCAATCGCACAACGCACTCACCATAGCTCATGTACGGGGCGCTCCCGCAGTCCATGTCGGAGCTCTCCAGCTCATCCGTAGCCAATCCAAAGTCAGACAGCTTGACCACCACTTTGTGCTGGCCTCCAATGTCTGATCCAGCAGACTGGACCCAGGCGTCGGTGACAATAAAATTCTCGGGCTTGATGTCGCGATGGCTCACGCCGTGAGCGTGGCAGGCCGCAACGGCGCCGCACATCTGACCAAACATGCTTGCGATGAGGCGCAGGCGGGTTGGGCTGAGGATGAACGACCGGCCGAGTGCCGAGAGGAGAGAAGGCGTGGGCGGGGTGTGTGCGGAATGAGTGCGCGAGTGAGTGTGATGGCCGGACCCGGTGGGTTCGGGGACATGGGAAGGCGCGCGTGGCGTAAACTCGTGTTCCTCGGCGAGAGGCGAAGGTGGGAGAGCATCACGGCTTTGCTCGAGGAAGTAAAACAGATCGGGACCGCGGACGTACTCGAGGACCAGGAATAGGCATGAGTTGCTCTCGAGGGCAGCATGGAGCGAGACAACGTTGGGGTGGACAGGCAGGCTTCCGTGAATGGTGGCTTCGAGCATCTGCACAGCAAGGCTTTCGGGAGTGGTCAGAGAGGCACGGGACAGACACTTGATCGCGAATGAGCGGCCGTAGGTGCGGGTGGAGGAAGCAAGAGTGGGGCCAGGGGTGCGGATAGTGGCGTCGGGATCACCATGAGCGTCGTCGGAACCAGACCAGTCAAAGGGCAAATCGTTGTCGGTGGGGGGCGCAGGCTCAGCAAGGATCTCGCGAGCAAGGAAAACGGTCGCATAACTTCCACTCCCGAGCTTTTTGACAATCTCGTAGCGAGCATGCGTGCCATTCTGGGGTCCTCCGAGCACGGGGTCCTGACCCTGGTCGATCGCGACGACCATCTCGCCGTTAAGCACTACTCCGTCGCCAACAACATCGCCCTCGCCGAGGAATTCATCTGGGAGAACGCTGCTAGAAAAGACACCCGAGTTGCGGGCCGAGGCGGTAGCGAGACGAACCGAGACCTGACGAGACTGGAGACGGGCGCTTGATGGCGGGCGGGAGAGCGAGAGAGCGCTGGCGATCGATACACGGCGGGAAAAGCGGGCGCTGGCGTTGCTGAGGCGGCGGGGGTGGGCCCGCGGGCTCATGCGGATGGGCGAGGCGGCGATAGATGGGGGCAGCAGCAACGGCTTGGGGTCAGCCAGTGGGGCTGGTGTGTGCGGCGGCGTGGGCCAGGTAGGGCTGGGCAGCCCAGACGAGGCCGAGTCGTAGGCGGCGCTGGACAGACGGCGGCTGGGAAGAGTCAACACACGAGTCAGCACACACGACGGGGGACGCACGCGAGATTGCTGGTCTGGAGCGGAGAAATCGCGTACTTGTACGGCTGGTTGAACCGCTCGGTGTTGACGTTGAGGGCTGCAGAGAGCGCGGACGTTGGCTGGGGGCGCGGCAGGCGGTCTGCGTCGGTGGGGAAGGCGACGGCGGGCATGGCGGAAAAAACAGACAGAAATGAGCAGACAGAATGACAGGATTATTATCGGATGTGCTACAGAACTAACGGATCCGTCGCCGTTCGCGCGCTCAAAGCAGCAGCAACAACGACGAAGGGGGGAGGGGAGTTGGCAAGAGTCCGCCAGCCGTGCTCTTTCTCCCATGTACCATGTGCTCCAGAAGCGCAGCATGTGACCATCAAGTCACTCCTCCCTCTCTCCCCTCCCTCGGCACCCCCACACCCCGGTCGCCCTGCACACACCGGCTGTGCCCTACTGGCGGGCAGCTCGTCAGCGTCGCCGCTGTTGTCGCCGCCGTGGCCGCCGCCGCCGTCACGGCGTCACACTGCATACACCGACGCAGCTCCAACTCCCGCTTCAGGCAGCCACGCGGACACCTCCCCGCATGCTACTCTATTTTCGCACTAGCCTTTCTTCTTGGACACCTCCCGTCTACGGATCATTGCAAGCCTTTTGAATTTTTGTCTTTTTTTCAGCTGCCTTGGTTCTGCCGAGACAGCGAACCCTTGCAGGTCCGCGTGAACGGCTTGTCCAGCGCTGCGTGTGTTCTTTACGCGGCATTCAGCCCATTGTGCATGCATCTAAGCGGCTTGTGTTCATGTGATCAGCGTTGCATTCAAGTGAGGCTGCGGGGCGTTTGACTGGGGTGGTTCTTCAGCAGAAGATGAACGTGTCACAAGTGTCTAGGCCTCGTGTCAATGAGATCACCCCGTCTTGTAGATCACCCGCGAGCAACTTACAAGGTCGTTTGCCAGAGTGGTTAATGGGTGCCCCTGCTATCCATCAGCACAGGGTATGGTCTCCGACCGCGTGTGTTCGAATCGCACAGCGACCGAAAGTTTTGCCCTTCGAGTCATTCGCTTTGCTTCCTTATCTGGTTTTGTTACCCCACACGTCTCAAGCTTTCATGTCACACCGTGTGCATATAAACTTGTTAAATTCATGGCATACATCCACAAAGGCCAATACAAGTGCCATTTTGAACCATAACAGTATACTACAATAAACGCACGCCCGCTCGCAGACCAGCCGCAGCTCCCCCTCTACGAGCTCACGGTCCACACGCGGACAAGGTCGTCCGAGAACCCTCCGAACAGCGTCTGGCCGTCTGCGGACCAGGCCAAGGACACACACTCGGGTTCCCGCCCAGTCTTGGTCGTGTTCGCGTACTCGGGCTTCAACTCGTCGACGATCGACCTGCCACAAAGTCAGCAGCTGTGTCTGTGGGGTAACCAGGAGTTATACACTCACTTGCTCTCCAAGTCGAAGATCTTGACGCAGCTAGCGGTCGCCGCGCAGAGCCAGTACCTGTTCGGGCTGAACACGAGCGCGTTGACGACGTCGCCCGCCTCGAGCGAGTACAGGTGCTTTCCGTCATTGAGATCCCAGAGCATCGTGATGCCATCCTTGCCGCCGGATGCGGCGAGGGAGCCGTCGGGAGAGACGGAGATAGAGTTGATGTACCCGGTGTGGCCGTAGTGGTTTGTGCGCAGCTTGCACTTGGAAAGCTCCCAGACCTGCGCGAGCGCCAGTGGTTAGTCACATGAGGGTAAGGTTGGATGAAAAGGAAGAAGAGGGGGAGCGTCAGAGATCTTGGTGATAATATTCTGTTTCACAGAGCGTGTGGGCTCTCTAAAGTAGCAAATATATTTGTGGCATCATTCGAAGAAGGGGGATGATAAGGAAATTATGAACTCGATAACGTACCTTGACGACCTTGTCCCATCCGCAAGACACGATAACCGGGTTCATCGCATTCGGGCTGAAACGTACGCACGAGACCCTACGCCAAACGAGCCCTTCAACACTCCTTTCATCCCACCCTCCAAAACCTAAACTCACCACTCCGAATGCCCCTCCTCTTTGATATCAAACTTGCACTCCCCAAGGGTATTCCAGAGCTTAATCGTCCGATCACGGCTCCCTGACACAATCTGCCTGTTATCGGCGCTAAAGCTGACGGACAACACGTCTGATGTATGCCCAATAAACCGGCGCGTCGTCAGGCCGGTGTTGAGGTCCCACAAGCGCAGGGTGTGGTCCCACGAGGAGGAGAGCGCGAATTGACCGTCAGAGGAGATGACGATGTCAGAGACAAAGTGGTTGTGGCCGTGAAGAATGCGCTTGGGGTAGCCGTATTGGCTGTCGTCGCGGGTGAGTTGCCAGACAATAATGGTCTTGTCTAACGAGTAATATCAGTCTACAGCCATATTAGATGGTATGATTTAGGTACTAACCACGAGAGGCGGTCAAGATCGTATCAGGGGACTCGCTCGAGGTTGCGATAGCGGTGACCCAGCCTGCAGATCATAATATAAATACGGTGATTTCAGTTACAAGATAGATTAATTACCCTTGTGACCGGCGAGGGATCCAACATAGCGCATAGACTCGGACATTTTGGCGGCGGGTAGGCGGGTTGCAGCAATGAGCTCACACTCTGTCCGACGGACGTCACCGGATGCAAATCATTTGCGGCTTGAGGTCCTATACAACTCCAATCCTGGCTCGGCGTCTTTCATTCAACAATGTTTCCTTCAAGAGTCGCAGCGTGTCATATTGTCCTTAAATGTGCTCGTAGGATGTCGGAACTTAGGAGACGGGGTGTAGTTGTAGTGAAGGCGAGAGTCTAAGAACTGGCAAACGAAATCGTGCTTTTCAGTTGGAGCTTATTCATGGAAAATATGTGACATAGGTGTAAGCCAATGGTGTCGATATTTGCGACTTGGTATCTGCTAGATTGCATCTTCACAGGAAGGAAAACACGCTACGGATGGTTACCGCAGGTCCTGAAATCTTGTGCAGGGGCATGGCGCAGCACGTGATCTCGAGAGGCGGTTTGCCGTCAAACCACCACATTGCAC
Organism: Ceratobasidium sp. AG-I; assembly: GCA_015039395.1. NCBI lineage: Eukaryota > Fungi > Basidiomycota > Agaricomycetes > Cantharellales > Ceratobasidiaceae > Ceratobasidium > Ceratobasidium sp. AG-I. The sequence continues at coordinate 745,911 of MU132148.1, read as the reverse complement.
AGCGATAAATAAACTTGTCCAAACGGCCCGAGCTCGAAACTAGTGAAGGAAATTACTGTGATATATTACTTGCATTTACGATGTCTCAGCAGACGACAGTGCTGGCAGCCGTAGATGAGCTACTGCTCCGCGCCAGTGCGGCTCTCCCGTCCTTAGACCCTCAAGATATGCACCTCTATGCAACCAAATCCCCTTCACAACCCTATCTTCAGGAGCTCATGTCTATCACTCAATCCATCTCCAATGCACTCCTCACCGCGGCCCCGACCACCGACTCAAAAGTGATCGCTCTCCTCCGGGAACACGCCACCCACGACCAGATCGTGTTCGAGGTACGCTCCTACCGCCAGATGAAATAAGAAGCACCCTGCACACACGCATACTTAGCGCCAGGACTTGAATCGACGTGCACTTGAGTTGTTGCAAGGTCAGGCTGCGCATTGGGTTGAAGACGTTCCGCTCGAGGCGTTACTCAAACCTGATTTCATTCTTGCGCGCGTCGAGCGATGTGCCAAGGATGCTCGGATGGAAGTCTATCAAAGTATTGAGAATGGTCTCAACTCGTTTACCTGCGCCGGCTCAGCTGTTGTACTCGACATGCTTTTTGAAAAGACGCAAACGGAAAGCGATGCGCCAGGCATCAAACTCGTCTCGCTCAAGTCGTCTTATCCGACCTCGTCTGAATCAGCTCCTGTCACACAGCCGCTAACGACAGTAGACGCCTTGCTTAGTTCTGGTATCTCTGCGTATATCAATGAAGTACTGCACGAAGGTGCCGACGCACAGAAAGCTGCCCAACTGGCGTTGCGTGTCATTGAACACATACGCTATATCATGCTTTTGGACGCTCAGGCCGCTCGAGAAGCCGAAACAGGTGGGACTGGTGCGCGGTGGTTCGCTGAGGTCGGGATCCTCTCTCCGAAAGTTATCGACCTAGGATGTAAAGAAGCGGCAGGGCTTTGCAGGTGGGTGTCTCATTACTCGCACTCTTCTTGTACTCATCGCCTCTACAGCCAGTTAGGGACCCCCAAAGCTCCACTTGACATATTTCTTCGTCGTGCACACGCTTTACCCCTCATTAATCTAAATTCCCCTAGCATTTCCTTCCTTATCGGTATCCCACCCATTGTCTATCTCAGCCTTCTCAAAGCTTCCTCCCAACAAACATCTGCTACATCTTTCGACCCTCAACCTAATATCGATATTCCCATTGCCCTGCTGCGTCACTTTGTAACCCAGCACCCTACCCCACCCGGCATCACCACATGCAACCTCATCCTCGCAACCTGCAGCCAGCCTCCACCCCCGCAGGTTCCGCCTCCACCTCCTCCGCGCGCCCCACAGTTTTCGCTTCTGGAGGCTCCGCCGGTTGCTTCGTTAGGTCATTCTTTTCCTTTGCCCGGGGGCAATAGCGCCTGGGTGTTGGACTTCGGAGCGAGGGGTTTGGTTATGAGGCGAAGCGCTATGCAAGCACTTGTGCAAGCTTTAGGACACGTTGAGGACGCAGATGCGCTGCCCGGGATAGAATTTATGAATCTCGGGGGGTTGATGAGCGAGGAAAGTGGGGGATGGGTCAACATACTTGTGAGTCCACCTACGATCTGATACCTCTTGACTTAATTTGACATTTCCTCGGGCTTAGCTTCAGGGGCCTCCTGGAAGTTCGACGCAACAACTCTATGCAGTCCAAGTACGTCGACACACCGCACTTCGCGAGCCCTAATTCACCCCATCATACAGACATCCCCGACTCATCTTCATCCACCTCTACATCTTACGATGCGTCCACCCCCCGAAGCCGGCTTCGTCCTTGGGCGGGTCCGAGTCCAGAATATGGCTGAGGTTTGGACGACTCTTGAGGTAGGCCCACTATTCCCTCGAACCTAGCGCCCGCGATGACTCACGACAAGCTAGATTGTCCGAGAACAATGTTGGCTCAATAACATGATCGCATCCTATGACTGGTCCGATTCCCCACCCCAGCACATCGATACGCCTGAGCAACAGGGACTCACTAGTCTTCTCTCTGGTACGCCCTTACGCTACGAAGCAACTTTGACGTCCTTTCTAATCACACAAAACCTTATAATACATACACATCTCATTATTAGGCAAATTTCTCTCAATCCCAACCCAGCTGTCAATCTCCACAGGCCCCGCCTCCCCCTCAGTTCTTCTCCAATTCCCCATCCCTCCAAAGCGTACTCCCAACTCAAACCAAGCCCCAGTCCCGTCCGTTGTCCAACTTATGGTCTCCTACGACCCAACCGCCTCCCGTGGTACTCATGTCCAGTTTGGAAGTTTGGATCCACACGTAAATGTTGTGGAGACCTTGGACGGATTCAAGGATCGGGTAGACGAGGTTGTTAGGAGGGCCGGGCCACTGGCTGCTGTGGGGTGGTTGCATGCTCAGCTGAGGAGTGGTTAGCTTGCTTGATTAATGAGAATTGTGAACTGCCATTACACTAGTGACAGGCGTGCAGATCTAGCTGCACAGATCCGCGAAAGTTTAGCTGTTAGAGACAATCACACGTTCAGAATGGTCGCAACGAACAAGCAAAATCATCAAGTATGCACATGATATTCGACATTGGTCAGAATAACTACATAATCCGGGATAATAAACAAGCCATTATACGAATATAAACACCACCCGTCCCCTGCAGATACAATAAGTACTGCCATATCGCATATCACCACGCATATATAGACCTAGCCATATTCACATATTCGCATATCAATACGCCTCTCCTGGCATGCACAACCTCACTGAAGAACCGCAGGCCGAGTCGACAAGACGCTACTACGCCTACGCTTCATCTGCTGGGCAGCCTTGATCTGCTGCACCCACCGCACAGCCTCTTCAGAGTTATCCGCAACGTACGTGTAGACCTTGGACGCCTACAGCACCCTACATTAGTTCTAACTCAGAACAGGAGCACCAAGCCGAGACTCACTGTCTGGACAATAAAACTCTTCTCGCCCTTGATATCAACGCTCTGCACCGTCTCACTCGTGACCGGGTCCAGATCCAACTCGCCCTCAGCCGTAGGAGTCGCATTCGTACTCGTGCTCACAGTGGGCACACTCGAGGTTGACGGCTGCTTCCACCGCGCCAACGAACGTCCTCGACCATTGATACTCCCGGATGTCGAAGCGAGTGGCGACTTGGCTTTCGGCGAGTTTGAAAATGTTAGCTCGGACTTGACGACGACCCGGTCCCGCTGTTCCTTGACACACAACAAGCGTGGTGTGTCTGTGAGAATGAGTACGCGCCGCTTCGATGGCAGGACGGCAGTAAGCCTATGCCGGGGTCTCGATAAGATACTGCTCATGAACACAGGCTTCTCGCCCGGCGCCAATGCAGATGATCTACACACAAAACGTCAACAATATAGCTCATCCACGCAACTCATTAACACTTGCAATCTCTCCGAGTCCCCACCCAAACCCATAACAGCAAGCGCAATCCGCAACCCCTCCACCTCCCCGCCTACTATTGGCATGCGCTCCCCACTCCCGGCCCGCGCAGTCCCAATCGCAGACCCAAGCGGGCTACCCTCAGACGAACTTGTCGTACCAGCGCCGGAGATTGTCGAGGAATGCGAAGCGCGCAACGGGTCCATTCGAGCCCGCTGGTCAGTCATATTCTGCAACTCGGGTACAAGATCGTCATCCTCCACCGCAATGTCGTTGTCCGCATTCCCCAAATCTGGGGACATAATGGGAGGTAGCGTCGGTGGGATCGATGGGCGGGACCGATGTCCGATCCTCTCTGGCTCCGTATGGATCATCTTCGCAACCACAGGTACAGCTTGGGCACCCTGCTCCACCCCATTATGTTCTCCTGCCCGCTCGTCGGGCGCCACGTCCTCGGTGGTCGGAATCGGCACAGTCGAGACATCGCCTCCAAACTTGTAGTCCTGAAACATATAGCTCCCCTGTACGGCGCGTGGCGTTACTCCATCGCTCGCAGGATCCACTCCGTTGTATTCCATGCCGTTCGCGCTAACGCTCCCGTGCCCCCCCATTCCATACGCCTGCACGCCGGTATAAGCCATCCCGGCTTGGTATCCTTCAGCACCCTGGTATCCCATCGGTCCATCACCTTCCTCGTCCCCGCCAACCATGCGATCCCAGACCTCGCCCACATCATCTTCGTCCGAATCAAACTCCATAGGGGACTCGGGTGGGGGAGGACCCATAACGGGACCCGACTCCATCGGTGGCGCAGGGCTTGTCCAAAGTTCATCCCAAAACGTCTCTGCCAAGAACGAGTGCGCGCGAATGGCGTCCATCTTGGGGCGCTCGGCGGGCTCAAGGACCTAGGCGGAACATGGGTGAACAAGGTCCAGGTAGAAAAGTTGACTCGAGATACTCACCAAAATCTGACCAACAAGCTCTGCAGCACTAGAATCAAACCCTTCTGGTATAACATACTCCAACCGTTTGACCTGCTCAAGCGTAAGGTATTCAGACCCGCCCTTGAACGGTGGTCGTCCCGCAAGCATCTGGAAAAGTATACACCCAATCGCCCAGACGTCCGAGCTAGACATAATCACCGTCAACCACGACTAACATATAACCAACCAGAGACAAAAACTCACCACCGGCTCGTAACGTTATGAATCAACAGCTCGGGGCTAACATACTCAGCCGTCCCCACAAACGAGCTCGCCCTCTGATCCGGTACATCGCCGGTCCCGTTCGCCTCCCCATCCCCACTCTCGACCCTCGCGCTTCCGAAATCCGTGATCTTGACCCTAAACTCCTCATCCAGTAGGATGTTCTCGGGTTTGAGATCGCTAAACAATTAGCATCAGCCCTAGTCCCTTTGTGTTGCTTCTAATGAGAAGTCAACTCACCGGTGCACAACACCCATACCGTGCATCCAGCCCACCGCATCCACAATCTGAGCGATATAGTATTTCGTTCCCTCAGATGTAAACGACCCCAAGCGCTTGATCCGCGCCAGGAGCTCGCCATTTGGCACAAGGTCCAGCACAAAGTCTATCGAAACGGCCGAGTTGATCGAGAGAGTAAAGAGAATACGTCATGCCGCACGTTCCGAGAAAAAACATGAATACCAGGGTCAGCAACGCGGCATGTGAGATGAAATAGAGGATAGGTTCGGTGAGACGTAAAGAACAAGAACGTGTAAAAATGGGGTGTGAACACGAGCGGCAAGGCGATCTAAATACCCGAAAACAGACAAGGCAAGGCGAGAGAAGAGGACGGCCATGACGAAAGATCGACGCCCCGCACAGGATGCCGGAAATAAAACCGTCTCGGTTCATGCACATTATCGCCGAATTGTGTTCAACCCCCCACTACCAGCCTTGGCCCATAACCGGAATGAAAATCAGGACTCACACAAACTCATCGGGTCGTGGAACGTCCAGTGCAGCTTGACGATACCCGGATGGCCGCGATGTTGGTTACCAGTGCCAAGCAGCGCCAGCGCCGTCTTCTCCACATTCGCGTATTTGACCTAGTGGACATATAAGTATTCGAGCTACCACGGCAACCATATGTGCACTGCGAAAAAAAGTGCTATCACAGACCTTGCCCTTATTGATCAAGTATTGCTTATCGGACACCTTCACAGCGAAAACCTTGCCATCTAGTCCAGGGCCTCCTCCAACGCCAGCTAATCCACCCATCACACCAGCCCCACTGGAGCCATTGGCACTGGCTTTAAACCAGGCTTTGACAACGGTGCTGTAACTCCCACTACCCAGCTCAGACCCAAACTCGAAATCAGCAGCACTGACAGGCTGGCGTTGGCGCGGTGCAGCAGAGGTGGACCGAGACCGAGTCTTGGCACCAGTGGTGGACGTTGATTGAGTGCGGCGCTTGCGAGGACCTGTGGTGGGCGGGGTGGGGGATGGGGCGGCGTGTCTGGAAGTGGGCGCAGGCGAACTATTGGGATTGAGATTGGAGCTCGTATGGGTATGGGTAGCGGGGGCGAGCACCTCTCGTGCGACTGCTTCGAGCTGGCCAGCGAGCACGGCAGCGCTCGAGGCGGTACTCGGCACACGACTTCGTTTTCCGGGTGCAACGAGGGCCCGCGGGCCGAGCTTGGGGCTTCCTGCCAGCAGGTTTGTCGAAGTCTTGGGACTCGCAGGGGGCACAAGCACAGGTCGGCTGCTAGACGATGCAGAGTCTGAGCGCGAGTGGGTACGGGGCTCAGACATATCAGGCCTTCGAACGGTGCTGGCAGATCCTTTGCGGGAGTGAGCACGTGTGCGAGCGTCGGATCCGCGGCGGCTAGTGGTGACGAGTTCGGGCAGCGCGCTGTCGCTGTCGTCGCTGTCAGCTCGCCCGAGATCGCGGGGAACCCAGACTGGGGGAGGGGCTCTTGCAGCGCGCGGTGTCGTGGGCGAACGAGGACGGGAACGATTTGGTCCTTCAGAAGGCGAGCGTGGGCGCGATGGGGGTTGGTAGGAGAACTGGCGGAGGGGGCGGGGCCGGCTTGGGGGCGTTGTGGCCAGGGATGAGGCAGAAGAAGAAGAAGACGTCGAAAGAACAGATGCGTTGCGCGACAGCTGGGCTATAATTGAGTCAGCGTTGTATCTACACATGAAAAAAAATCAGTAATTACACAGCTGATTTGAGCTTGAGACGGTAGGAATGGCAGCTGATGTCGCGGCTGGCGATCCAAGCGAAGAGCGCGAAGACGAGGAGACGGTTATACACGGCGCGGTGGTCATTGCAGCGGGCGGTGTGATGTAGAGTCGCGGAGGGAGTGCGTGCGCCAAAGGGGCATGCAGTGGCAGCGAGCAGCGGGATTAAGACAGTGGCCAGCCCCGTTATGACGGCGAGCAGCTGCAATGCGCGAGGCTTCCGCGCCCCAATCGATCCCAACCTCGGCGCTTCGTTCCGGCCTAGACTCCCACATGGTCTCGACCGGTCACGTGGCATAAACACCTCCCGCCTTGCCTCCCATATCTGCACTAGCCCGCTCTGTCCCCATAACTCACATCATACCTCTTTTGTATACTACATTAATGCAGAGTTTTATCACAAATGTCTCTATCCTTCAACTTCACCCACGCATTGCCTCGAATGGCCCAAAAAAGGCCTAGATTCGGCTCTCTCGATTTCACCTTCAAATTCAATTATTGTTACCCAGTCCACGCTCAATGCTCTCGCCAGCACAAGAATTCAACTTGTCTTTACGATACAGTCTAGCTCGAGATGCCCCTCGACGTCAATAACTGCCTGGATTGGTCGTTCTTGACGTCTACAATGACAACATTCCCCACGCGAACACCCTGGACGAACCCTTGCGACCTCGCGAGAGCAACGAGAAAGCCTAAGCACTCAAACTTGCCACCCTGTACTGTACTACGTCACGACATGCTTTCAGGTACTTGGGCTGGACTCGGCCTACGTCACTTCGGCGTGCACCAGCCTGTCTATGTTGCACGCATCCCGGTTTCGTATTTTAATTTGCGCACAACCTCATATTAAGACTCCAGGAATATATTATACGGCCTCTCTTGACATTGGGTAAGGTATATAGTTGCAATCATGGCAAAAGTTGATATCGGCGAATATATTAAAAACGATGGGGGGGCAGGATTGTTATAGGTAGCTCTCCCTGAATCATCCATTCCGAATAAGCTTCAGCCTGTCAAGTACCTGTGTGGTAGAAGGCCTAAGCTTTGGGTCGCGTCGCCAGCATTCGTTCATCAACTCCCACATGCAGTCGCCAAGCTGTGGGGCGCTCTCGGTGGATGGGCGCCTAGGCAAGCAGCCTTTCATCACTGCGCTCATATGCTGGATGTCGCTTATATACTCTGAAAATGGCATCTTTCCCGTGAGTATTTCCTAGTAATGGATTATTGATGAGTATGAATTGACGTGCTAAAGCGTCGAAAAATGAGACATACGAGCATAGTCTGTTGGTGTGCGTATCATTGGATAGGCCTCGTTAGATAAATTGTGGAATTCTAAATCAATAACCACGCACCATTCCCAGCGCATATACGTCGGAAAACGACGTGCTTATTGCATTGGGGCCCTCATCTGGATCGAAAAGTTCGTACGGCTAACCAGCAAGCAAGCAACACGATATAAGCAAACACTTGTGGCATATAAATAGAGACACCCACCATCCACCTAGCTGTGCCGGATAGCTTGGATGTTATCGACGTACCAAGAGACTTTGTCGTGAGCCTTGCAAGTCCAAAATCGATGAGTAAACAGGTGCCCTGCACAGATACTACCACATTTCCCTAGCACGTTATTATCGAGTCAGTTTTGGGATAGTCTGCGACAAGGTGATGATTAAAAGTACCCCTTTAAGATCGCCATGTATCTGGGTGCGAAGTAGTTAGTATTTTGGGGTTTCAACTCTCAGGGTTTACTTACTATTCCTATGCGGTGGAGGTATGAAAGGCCTTCTGTGATGTCGATTATCTGGCCAGTTTGGTGCGTTAATCACTTGAAACAATTAGGTGACTGTATCGAAGCTTACCAATGGTAGTCTATTCATTCCCGGGTTCTTGATCACATATTTTGTTACAGTTTCATTCGGCATCAGTTCAGTGATCATCGCAAATTCACCATCAAATACGCATATACCCAACAGCCGAAGGACGTTTGGATGATCGAGTTCCGACCAGATCTTCATTTCTTTCACCGAGTCCTACCACAATCACTGCATTTATATTCTAGAGATTTCAGAGATTTTTAGATAACTTACTCGTTGAAGTTTGTCGCGGCTTTCTGATTCGTATATCCGTACAGACTTGATGACGATGTCCATTCCGTTCGTATATTTTGCACGCCATATATCACCAAAATTGCCTCGCGCGATAGGAAATTGAGAAACGGAAGTAGGATCAATGAGGCGGCTGACGTCTGGCGCTGCATGCGGCGCATCGGGATACCTAACTGCCGACGCCAAGCAATGCTAAGTTGTAAAGTCCTTCAGTATAACCCCTACAGGTGGAAAAACAAGGGAGCTCACAAGAGGAAATCCTTGGTATAGGTTACCGCCATGAGCGGACCGTTCGCCTCTAAAATTGTTGATCGTTGGTTTCTCATCCCACACGAGAAACCGACGATCGCATTTTTGAGAGTCCGTGACATATTCTCTAAATGACTGATGGGCAATACGAATGCTGTCAGAACGGACGTCTAGTACTGGCATCAGACATGCGATGGTTGCACTAGCGTCTCTCCCCAGTGCCTGGTTGACAACGTCAATGGTCGGGTTGGGCGATGTCAAAACGAGCTTGATGACGCTATGGTAAATCTCAAGGTCGAAATACGGACTGGATTCGGCAGTATGAAGAATATGCTTGTATAGCACATCAATTGCAGCTTCTGAAGACGCCCTGCTCTCGAGAGACAGGAGCTCGTCGAGTGCACCCTGAGCGTCGGTCGAGTGCGAAACGCACTGAGCCGCGGTTTTGGCCCAAAGAAACAACCCATGTGCGTGGTTGACTAGCTTTTTAAGCTGCTGGTACGATGGCCATGTCTCAGGTAGCTTCAATCCTTCGGCACGTTTTCGTCGTGTGATCTCCTCAAATGTTTGTGCGATGTATGCCCTTAGGTCCTGTTTGTTTTCTTCGCCTAATACGTCAAAAGTAAGCCGATAAACCCCAGTGTCTTCGGAGCCTGAGCTGCTTAATGTATCCAGTGTGTCATTGATGTCATGCTCGTTTCTGCTCGTTATCATCACTTTGACTGTGGGTGGGAGGAGCGGGATTTCATGGGCAAGAACAGAAAGGAATTCAGCGCGAAGAGATAGAGGGCCGGACTCGTCAAGGGCGTCAATAAGAATAAGACAAGGTTGTTCGGGAGGGTGATTGCACAGGGGAGTAGTGATCTGCGCGTGGAAAGACTGGAGGTAGCTCGCATTTTGTACACTCTTGGAGGCGTCGGCGATGTCAGCAGCTATCGCGCTACCTAACCTTGCAAGGTCACGTGCAAAGTTTGAAACGACGTCTATCGTATTGGATTGTGTAACAATATCTTGGCGAAAGAAAAATGAGCAAATCAGTTGGCGGCGGTAAATCCAGGCCACGTGTTGAGCAACCGCGGACTTTCCGCTCCCGCTAATGTCGATAAGCGAGAGCACTTTGGAGGAAGTGGAAGATCTCAGCCACGAGTCGATTACAGAGAGCACATGGGTACGGGTATTGTCGGCACAAGCTTTATGGGGCTTCGCTTCCGGGGGTACGACGCACAGCGTAGGGTGGTCATAGTAGGGCATTGCGCAGTGTTGGGCACCTTCAACTCGGAAAGCTAAAAGATTGGGTGGATGGTGGATGGTGGATGGTTACAAGCTGTAGATATTGTTAAGAACAGTGGCTATATCTTAGCTTGCCAAGCGTTTCCATAGCGCTGGCTGAGTGTGTAGCTCTCAAGTAACCCATAAATAGAAACTTCGAGCGCGCTTACCTCTGGTTATCTGCATGCTTGTCGATGCGGTGTCCAATCCTTTTTAGCCCTGGGTCTGGGATCCTTTGCTAGATGAGAAGGTTGTGTAGGCCTGGGCCAAAGTATTTCGTTCTTGTCCTGGATATATGCGCACAAGAGGTGAAGCTAGCTCTGCTCAGTACGGTATGCAGCACTCTGGCTGGCTCTGGCGACTGACAACTAGGCCTGCTGGCTTATCGCTATTTTGTGTTTCAATTTATTCAATCTGTAATACAGACTTTTCGTTCTTCCTCACATCTACCATCGAATCACATGGTGCCGTGTGTATAGCCTTTTTTGATCAACGAGGCCTTGTGACACAAACTCATTTTTGCTTGGTAGTTGGCTGATTGATCGGACTGAGACGACTACAGTATATGGATCTGTAGATAATTGATCAGAGCCCTACCTAGTATCGACCACTTCTTTAAACTAACACGAAAGCATCAATAACATAATTTTACAAAGCACTTCTTTCGCTACATCGCCATTGTGATCGAAGCCCGCTGACTCTCGACCCCGACCCCAAATCTTCCCACATTTATCTAAAACTATGCAGTCCGGGAGGTTTCCTGATGGTTTTGAAGGAGCACAGCGTGCAATGCAATATCTTCTTGATGCGCTATCGGAGGACCTCTACCCCCGATCATTATTGAAGCAGCAAAGGAAGGATTAGCTACTGCTGCGCTTCCCTATTGGGAGATGGCGTATTCAACTTTCTGATGATTGCTAGGTTGTCTCATGGAGCTGCGTTCTTGACCAACGAACGAATAAAAGGTTTTGAGCCTTCCTACATTCGTGATGTGCTGATCGAGATAGGAGCTCTTACGGTCTATCAAGGAGAAGCATCCAGTGAAAGTGATGCAGTGTGATCGCAGTACTTTCTAGATAACAAGCCGACTATGCTAATCCCTTAGCTAGATTCTGCAGGGTATAAAAAAGTGCCAATGAAGAGGTGTTCTAGAAATTTTGTGAGTATCTGAAAGAACTTGTATCTCCTCGTGTTATCTTATTTTACTTCATGTCTGTGGCCCAATCTCCTTTGAAATGTGTTAACAATGTACCTCCGCCTGACAATCCCCCTGGAGAAAAACTTTGGGCTAAGAAGTTGCATTTCGCTGCAGGGGCTGCAGGTACTACTGGTTTTTGGTTCGTTGCGATTGTCGGTGGATCGATTATTTTCTCGATTTTGTGGTTCTTTCAAGCTATAGCGGTATACATTTTCAAGGTCTGCTTGCGTCGGGTGAGGTGCGTGCGATCGAATTATTTCCTAGAAACCAACACTAATCAATCATAATAGCCCTGTTGAGTCAAAAAAGTATGCCCTCCTCAGAAACGGCGTGTCGCTACTGGCAATCGCTGCGGTGCTTGTGAGAGCATTCACCCTGCTCAACGAAGCACAGGCGGAAACGTTTCAGACACAGAGCAGGGTTGCCGACTGTCATGCAGAATGGCTGAAATTACAAATCCGAAACATACAGATCGTTGTTGTTCGTGGTTTAGCTGGAAATGTGTTTTGCTAACAGTGCTAACATACGCATCCCGTTTTTACCTGTAAAAGCATCACGAAATATCTTCTGGAAATTCCAGTATGCCTCCGAGTCAAAATTACACTTTTGAGATACGAGCAACGCACACCACCTTCGGCACAGGTACGCACGAACGAGACTAGCTAATCAATAGCTAAGCATTTCTCTTTTGTTTACGCCCCTCCTATGTGATCTCAGTGCCTTGCAGCTCGCAGATGCTTGGAGTTTATTCTCCATATTCAGATATTACATGGTTTGAGCAATTCAACTGCAGCGAGACGCTTTCAGATGGTTCGTAAGCCCCTATCCACTCGCCACGCCAATTATTAAGGAGTTTGCTGAATGTCCTCAACTGTAGAGCTCAAGGAGATTCCGATCCAACAAGTAGCTCTTGAGTTCAAGTTGAACAATTTTGTTGGGGAAACACCGCCTCAAGTTTGGCTTTTCAACAGCAACGAAGATACGTTGAGCACGAACATAGGCTCTTTGCAGAGCAAGGAGTATACTATCTGCGACAGAGGTCTGAGGTATGATATCCAGTTTGAAGCGCCGAAGCCTCGTCCGGTCTCACCTCACACTCCTCCCCTGGAGGCGAGTCGTATTCTACACGCGCTCACGCCATGGATCGTTCCATCTTGGCAACTCAGAATGGGATGGCATGTTAGGATGGAAGCAAGTCTTGTGAAGCGCAAGTTCATTACCTCGTCCTTTATGAAGGATACAGTGTGGGGATTCTCGCCTGTGAGTCAGCTTCCCTGGTGCGACCAACTTCTCTTACGCATTTTACACTAAATACAGGTCTATCAGAATGTCACAATATTTCCAACCAGTGCGTACAATGTCTGGAGGAGGTTTCTGTATGATATTAAACTTACGTACATTTCAGACACTATTCTCTCTGAGAATCTTGGGTTAGACGCTAACGGTTCTGCAACTGGAATTCTCACTTTTGCCGTACGCCCGACTTTCGACTCTTTCGTCTCCTACAAGCAGGTGCACGAAGCCAGGGGTTGGGGCGACCCTATGCCCCCTACGTGCATGGTGGTGGAAGACTATCGATCGAGTACTGCCTTCGACGCACTTGGTTCCATCGGAGGTCTCTTTGCGATTGTTCAAGGTCTACATATCCTATTATTTGGGCGGCCATTGTTCTGGGGGCTTTTAGGTGAGTGATCGCGGAGACTAGTTTCTATAGCGTCTGGCTAAATATTTTCACCACATCGCAGGGACCAAACTCATCAGTCCTTTTGGTTTGCTGGGTGGTCTTAGCACTAAGGGGTTCCGTCAGCGGTTGAAAGAGCATTACTCCCTTCCTGAACAACCCATTCAATCCCACAACAACATTAGAAGCACAATGCGCATCGATGCCTTTCTACGGGATTTTGTTATTGACTTTGGTCCTGTAGACTTTGAACCTGAGAAAGACCTAGAGAAGGGGGAAGAGACTAGTACAGGTCTCAATTAGTTTGCTCTCACCACCACGTTAGCATAGCTTACATAGGGAATCCCTAAGAATATCGTCGGACAATGGTTTTTATGGACTCTGATTGCTTTAGATAGTTTCTCCACTCGCTGTGGTTAAATGCGCGCATATATTGAAGCTTCGCATTGAAATACAAACAAAGAACTGCACCTCCTGTGTGTGGACATATTCATTCAAAAGGCATTAACAATTTTAGCACATCCAGACTTGAATACGATTCTCGCTCCAGTGAGAGCTTCGTCAGCTGCTAGGTTTACATGTCACTTTGTGTCCTTTCTTCCAATGTTTTCGTTGACTGCGACACCATAGTCATGAGCGCATCATCTTCCTAAAAATCAAACGCACGTAGAGGCACTCACCAGTTATCATCACAGTATCGCGCCTCTTTGCACCTCCCGCACCGTTTCAAAGACGCGCTCGGATTGCCACACAACGAGCACCGATACAAAAACACATCCTTCGCGCTTGTCCCCGGTGCTGGTCCTGCATCCTCCGGAGCCTTCAACTCGGCGAATTCGGAATCGGGTGCGTCTTCGTCATCCATCGCCGTGCGCGCGAGCCAGGATGCAAGTATATGGTCTGGGTCGTCCTGACTTGGGTGACCGTGTTGGTGGTGATGCCGGGTTTTATCGAGCCGAGCGATCGCGGGGCGCCAGTTCTTTAAAGGTTTACCGAAGAGAGGGATGATGGTATCGATTGCAAGTTTGCGTTCGGTGCGGGGGAGTGGACGAACTACAATGGCGTAGATTTGCTCGGCCAACGACAGCTTTTCAATATATGGCTAGCGGAATAGGTTTAGCGTTTTCACAAGCAACAACTTTCCAAGACTCACCCGAACCATATCCAGATTCTTGTATATAGCGTCCCCTTCCAAAATGAAAGAGAGCCCGAGGTACGTATAAATCATCGTCTTCATGTTCTTCTGATCCATCGGTGTCATCTCGATATACGCCTTTGAATCCTCCTGCCCACAATGTAGAATCGCGACTGCCTCACGCCATGCCGGGCTTCCAGGGGCAGCCATCTCCAACGGTCCAGACATTGCCATCTCGTATGCTGCCTCCGCACTGCGGAACAGCAACCCGCGTTTCACATAATCTGTCATACCCGAGCACGCCAATCCCTTCTTCGCAAGCCGCAGTGCCGTGCGCGACTCCTCTGTCCACGTCGCCTGGGTGTAATGGAAAAACGCGATTTCAGGGAACTGTCGGATTGCCTGAGCGCTCAGTCCACAAACGGTGTCCCGATCGCCTTGGCCCATAGCCATCTTGATAGCGAGCAGTGCTGGGAAGTACGCGTCTTCGGGATTTTCAGTAATGCGCAGGGCCTCTCCAGCTCGCTTGAACGTCGCATCGAATCCCTCCATTATCCCCTCCGGACCCATAATAACCCCATTCCCAAGTGAGTACTCGCACTCCAGTATCCGTTTGCACAACGCCCGCCCGAGCTTCGCATAGTCTCCGTCTCGTGCAAGCTGCTGAGCAGCCACATCCACCGAGCCTGCCGACTCTGCAATTTCTGCGATCATTCCTCCTTTTAGACCTCCGTACTGGTTGCGTAGCACGTTCATCAACGTTGGGTTAAAATACTTTTCTGGATTCCGCGCGATCTGTGCAACCTGCATCGGGTTCAGCATCCGACTTTCTCTCTCCACGACACTTCCACCAAGCCTGACGATGCCCATGAAACCCCCAAGTCGAACGTGAATATTCGGACTGGCTAGTGCTGCAATAAGAGGGTAGTGGGTTTTTGTCGCGAACATCGGATCGCGGCACACAAACGCGAGCGAGCGCAGTAATTCGATTCCATGTGAGATCGCTTCCTCATCGACGTCCGGTCGGCGTATGATCCACCCAAGAGCAGAAACCAAGCGTTCCTCATTAATGTCTTTGAGCACAGCAGGGGTCTTGACCTCATTTCCAATAATGTGGCGTCCGATGTCGTCCGAGACGGTTGAACTGAGACTGTGAGACAGAACTGCGAGGCCGAGTTCGGCAATGCGTGCTGGGCAGTCAGGTACAGCTATGAGGTCGACGATGGTAGACGTAGTAAGCGTCGCGATAGATCGACGAGCTTGGGAGCCTCCATGGTGGGTAACGTTTGACAGTGCAAAGAGAACAGAGTGGCGTGTTTCGGGAGGACCGGTTTCAAGTAGTGGAATCATCCGCCCAAGCATGCCTAGGAGTAACAAGATGAAGAAGTGTAGGATAGTTATTCCACCAAACAGGCTTACCGCTCGCAATTAAACGGTCTCGCAGAACAGAATCAACTCCAAGTTTGGCCCAGAGGTTGACAATCGCCACCAGGACGGTATAGTCTGTATGTGGAGGATGCCTATGGGCATCATAGCAAGCATTGATCTTTTGGTTATGTTGCGAGAAATTGACCACATATTGTCGTAGTCCTTTGCGCTTCGTTGGGTCTATTGAGACAGAGTGTGGACCATTGGACCATGTTACAAATGTTGAAGAAGCAAAATCCGTCAGTAAAGTCCTTTTCAACTAAGATTAAATCGAAACAAACTACTCACCAGGGAGCTTGAGATCTTTGACGAGAATTTTGACCATGTCGACGTAGCCATTTCCAGCCTGGATTTTACGAGACAGTTCAGATCGAGACATCTTAGATAGACCAAAGTAGTTCGAGTCCAACTACGTTTTGTAAGAGCTCGAAATATTCAATAACACACACGAAGTTTATTAGAGACACGGTGTCCCCAAAATGGCGGGAGATTAAAAGAGATAAACGAAGGAGGTGGTTGTTTGTGAGCCACAGGTTGGGCGCTTTGACCATGGCTGACGTCATGCGCCACACAATCAAATAAATAGGACACACCCAGCAACACACTCAAATGTGCAGCGATTTGCTCAAGGTTTACCTAAAGAACTCATAATATGACACGGCTGTATTCATGAGAATTTCCGTTTATGCAGTGACGTCGCTTTTGGTGCAATCGAGGAGCTCTGTTGATTTGGGTAGTAGTTCTCTGTCTGGGACAGCCGAGAAAATGATTCGTTTCACTCATTATGAGATATTCGGGACAATATCACAACCATGTAAAATCCCCTCAAAGAGGGGTGAAGTTAAGCAAGAAGACGATGACACAAAGCAATGCCACGGAGATAAATGGAAATACTGCCGGTCGGCGTCAGTGGCCTAGTTCACTTGAATAGAACGCAGTAACCTACCAGCTATAACTCAAGCACCCACATAAAAATACACGCCTTGTCAGCGAACGCGCTGGCCCGCCTTTGGCTTCGGGTTGGTTCGGGGTTTGGCCTTGGTCCTCCCCGGCCTACTGCCCCGCTCCGGTGCGTCGTCCTCTTTCGTATCAAGGAGAGCATCGACAACCCATTTGTAACTGGCTACTTGCTCAAAAACGTAGTCGATTGCCGAACTCTTGGCCGCAGGCGGCGCATCTTTATCCTTCTGCCACCAAAGCTTTTTGCTCTGCCCATCATCACGCTCGCGCGCATCGAATCTGTCCCAAATGCTGCGAGCTTCGCCCTTGCCTCCAGCGGCTTTTGCGCCGTAGTCCTTCAGCGTAGCCTCGACCTTATGAAAATGGGCAGTAAGGTCACCGAAGTCGTCTTGTTGGCCGCCTTTCATGAGATAGGCAAGCCCCGCGCCGAGAGCACCTAGTATTAAAATCCACTTGACAAAGAATACAACAAGACGGATTGTGGTGCGAAGCGTTCGGTACATTGACATGATGGTGAAGTAGAGGGCGAGGACAGATAGAAGTGATGGTACAAGAGACTTTAGAGCATCGACAGACTCGGGATCAGACGGATGGGTCAGAGCGAAAGCTAGAGTGTTTATGGCAGACGATGCCGCCGAAGCAAGGTTGAGCAATATGTGGAATGCAACGGGCGGCAGGTGTGGTTGCACCAACTGGAGGAGGGGCTCAAAGTCCATCTTAGCAGGTGATTTGATTAGGGGTAAGAGTGAGCAATCAATTCGAGAGCAGTGGTGATGTGGGAGAATACTTTGCGCAAGCTCTGTTTATTTAGCGAAGGATGACGTTGAAACAAAGCCTCCACGTCGCTTGTTCTCAGGCGCTTGAGCTCTGGTGGCTGTGTTACGGTCAATCAGGCTCGTGAAATATCATGCATATAGGCACGCCGAGGAAAGCACAAGTAACGCAAGACATAGAGCTTAAACCTTGCTTTCGATATGCTACGTGAAGGTAAGGATGCTCATGCGTGCAAACTATTATCATTGTATCAAACATTAACAATAGTATACACCAAAACAGCAGACCTCAGCCCATGCAAGCGAAAAATCATCAGACATCAATCACCAGATTACAAAACTGACGAGTCCAAGTCAAAAAAACAAAAGAGAAATTTAAAAATTTAAAAAGCACAGACGGACAAGAGTCCAATTTTTCGACACAACAACCTAAACGTCTCCAGGAATCGACCGAACGTGACACGGAGACCGAGAGGCCTCCGCGTAAACTTGGTAGTTACTTGGCAGAAGTTGAATTGGAGGCGCAGTAGTTTGAGAATGGTGTGAGAATATTGGTGGCTGGAGTAGTGGGCAGACATGCGGATGAAGTAGTGGGCATAGTGATGAGTGAAGTGTTGGGCGAGTGGGTGGCCTGATTATGGGTTTGTGGCGATGGCGGACCTCAGCAGTGGGCAGGGTGAATGCGAGTGGGATGGAGGTTGGACAACGAGTAGATACCCCAGCTACTAACTGCACCTCGAGCTCAGAGTTGATCAGACTCTGAGTCGGCTTATGTAGTAGTCTCAAGCTGATCAGGCAAGAGTCTACGTACGCCCTAGCAAGGTGTTGTTGCAGGTGGTCAAGCCCCCTCCTTACTTACGCCCCCGAAGGTCACCCACACGTCGTCTACTCTAAGCGACGCCCATCCCCCCACTGCCGGGACCATCAGCAGCGGGTGGTCCTAGGATGGGCGCAACCTCGAGCAAATATAGTGCAGGATCACGACAAGGGGTAAGAGGAGGGAACATTGGGATAGGGATGTCGCCGACGTCGTCTTCGCCTTTTTGCTACTATCGTGGCTGTTCTGCCGTCCGTCCGCGTTACTCCACTTCCTCCCGCTTGCATACTTCACCCCCTGACCGAACTGCCCTCTCCCTCTCCCTTTCCCTTGCCCCTCACTTCCTCTTTCCCCTTCCCTCCTTCAGCGGCGCGCCTTCCAGCACTACCACACCTTCCGCATATCCGATATGCAGGAGCCCCACTTCTGCTCCCGCCCACCTCCTCTCGCCCCTTTCCCCACCTTCAGTATGACGACCTTCTGCGCGACCAGGTCTCACGCTAATCTTTCCCCCTCGCACCTGGTCGCCATTACGCTCCCACCTGAGCTCCATCTCCCCATCTCCTTCGTTTTGAGTGATTCTAGGAGTAGTATTCGTTGTGCTGGGGGTAGCCTCTCGAGGGGTGCTGGGATAAGGGGCAACACGCTGAACTCGAGCGACTCGCCGGTCCTCCCGTTTTTTGAGTTGGAGCCAGGCAACAAGGTTGCTCGTGCTCTCGAAGATGTCTTCCTCCACTCTTCCGACCGTGCGCTTCTCCTTCTTCGGTGCAGTCTTCTTATGAATGTCATTGTGTACATTGTGGGTAGCTGAAGAGGCGATCTTGGTAGCTTTGTGACCGGTGCGCTCGACATGGGTCTCCTCCGTTACGTCGACGACAGCCTCGCTCGTACCCTTCACTTCTGCGACCTCGGGCTCCAGCACGACATGCATTGTTTCAGCCATTTCCTTGTTGACAACTGGACTTCCCCCACTCGCGGATTCGCTCAGCAGTTGTTCTCCTGTATGATATTCGAACGTGCTGGGAAGACTGGAGGCCATGGGTTGGATATAATGTAGAAGGGGGATGGAAGAGTGGAGGTGAGATAGGGGCAAGTTGTCGGTGCTGGGTTGGTTGACATCGGGGTCGAAATTGATAAGGCTAGATGATTTAGCTGCGGCCGAAATCTTTAGTGAATAACTGGGAATATTAAAAAGAAAGCAAAACGCATACATGAATACGCATCCAGTTCATCGAAACTACAGTCAGCCTTCTTCTGCGGGACTGCGCGCCAGCCTAGAGATGTTCTCAGTAACAGCGTGAGTAGAATAAAATAACTGAAACACACCACAGGCCTGTCCAACCAATGCCAACACAGTTAAAGCGCAACGCGCGAGCCACACTATATGCTGCCTCATGACGAGATATTTGGCTGATCTGATTGGTTGAAACGAGGTGGTAGGCGAGTCGATCGCAGGGGTTGGTGGGGAAGTATAGATTGGAATAAGGCTGTCTAAGAACGTAATGCGCTCCAGCCCGAGTCCACACTTCCCGAGACTAGACAAAGTCGACATGTCGGGCGTCAGAATCGGAGCGGGGCACGCAGGTTGAGGTACGAAGACAACCAGGTCGCGCGGTGTCCACTCCCAGACCGGTCCAAACACAGCTCGCGCTGGCTCGGTGGCGGTGGACATGAGGTTGAAGTGCGGGAGGGCGTCGGCGATAGAGGCGTAGAGAGTATCGAGAGGAGTCGGGCCGGGAGTAAATAGATCGAGAGGTGCGTGCAGAACATTCGAGGCAGCGTCGCGTGCAGAAGCTGAGGCAGAGCGAGCATACGAAACTACGTTGCGGGTGTACGAACGCAAAGCAGGACTCGAGTCCCAGGCGAAGGCACCGACCGGGGCGGTGTAGAGGAGGACGTCGGTGGGAGAGCTGATGTGAAGGCTACGCTCTACCTCGGTGAGAGCGTAGCCAGATAGGGCTTGAATAGTAGGGTGATTGTCGTAGAATCTGCGAAGTGAGGCGTCAGACCTGGTTATAAGACATCACAGACATAGGGTCGACTCACTCAGTTAGGTCCACGTTGTGCAGCGTGACAGCCAGGACACGCGACGCCTCAGTGACAGAGGCGGTCGCGTTCGGCGTCAGCAGGTGCAGAAGCGCGGATAGAGCAAAAGTAGGGAATGCGACAAGCATGGTGATGGGTGACTGGGGATTCGCATTCCCTCCTGCCTATACTTATATCTCTACGGGATTGTTGTTTTATCCGGACGAACAACAAAGATGGCCGACGCTCGTGACGGCGGATACTGGCTCAAGGGTGTCTGGGGATGTTAGGAGTCGGCCCCTATTTGGTGATAGGGGAACTGTAAAGTAAAACACGGTCACGTGAAGATTCTTCTGCATTCTCACTTTTGTATTTCAAATACAGCCAGCCCCAATACTCTGTGCAATACGACAATTCTGCCATTCCGCTCAAAGTTTGTTTTGTTTTGTTTTCCATCCTATGTTCCTCTTATAATTTTTTAAAGTAAGCCTTAGAATCGGGTATTGCGTTCTTATTCAAGAAGCCAAAGCTTCACTTCATGATTCCACCACCTGAGTTTACATCGGCAAAACCCCCTTTGGCTCCTGAGCGCTCCGGAACATAGCGGGATTTTCCTAAGTACATATGAATTCAAGCATCTCCATGTTACAAAGCCCTAAGCATTTCATTACAGTATTGTCATCTGGCGATTGGAGGCCAAGCTTTATGGAGCGTACATAAGCCGCAGCTGATGTAAG
>MU132148.1:632924-717251 GCA_015039395.1 Ceratobasidium sp. AG-I | reverse complement strand
GATCGACTTGTGATCGACGGCCGAAAATATTTGCGATCACCTCGTGTCACGTGCAGGCCTCTCACGCATCCATCACCATATCAAAGGTACAGATTTCGCCCAAATTTCACTCAAGTGGAATCTGATCAAATGGAAATATGCATTCCAACAAACAAGATACCACGCATACATTCAAGTCCTGAATCATATATCTGGGACTTGCACTCTTATGCGACGAATAAACCATTTTACGGGCAGAAGGTAACCACGAGGCCGACGTTAGCAGCCGGGCAGAAGCGCAACGAGCTGCCATCATCGACGTTCGGGACCCACGCATCCGAAGGCGGGCAGCTAGCGTTGCTGCTACACTCCCAAAAACCAACTCGATTAATTCGTCATTCTAAATCAATTCAGAGTCAAGTACGTACCAAGTAGCGCCTGTGCATCCACCTCCGGTCCACGAGAATCGCATCCCGACGTGGAAGCCGGCGACACGGGAAAGGTTGCAGCAATGCCAGCTTGGGTTGGCGTTGGCAAAGTCGCATTCGAGGCGCGTGCAGCCGGCACAGTCGACACCTTGGTTGGCATTGGTTTGGCCGACGATGATGCCCGAGGCCCACTATGAGGTGCGGGGGTGGGGTTAGTTGAGTGGAGAGCGGGGGCGGGGTTGGAGATCAGGTTGGGGATCGTTGGGGTAGGATGGAGAAGGTGGGAGATAGTGAGATGAGATAGGGTGAGGTGGTGTGTGGGGATAGGGAAGAACCAGGCTTACGTTTTCAGCGACGCTGCTGGATGCACCTTGGCCCTTGCCCAACCATGGGCCGGTATAGGTCACGCCATTGGCCGTGTTCTTAATGATTGGGCGGATAGAGCTAAGTGCCGGTTAAATTGAAATAAGTATCTAGATTGTAAATGATAGTAGATAGAGACTTACGAGCCACAGTTGTTCGTGAACGACACAGCGTGGTTCGCAGCGACGCTGGTCGCAGCAGCAAGGGCAGCAGCAATGAAGACAAGAGTGTTTCCGAACATGTTGAGTTGAATAAAAGTATTGTAGAGGATCTGTAAGTCGAGTTGATGAGTTTCAAGCAACAAACTCACGTATTATATACTCTCCTTCATGGCTGCGCAGCACTCTCGTCCACACAGACCATCATTGCCGTTGGACTTGGCACAGAGTCATCCACGACAGCCACCTATTCACTCGCAGCGCCGTAAGTCTTGGCCAACATGATTGGGCACAGCGGAGACATGAAGCGAGCTCGCTCGAGCGTAGGCGAAGGGTGGATCGGAGAGACCGAGGTCACCGAGGGGCAAGCGAGGTAGTGGCGGGACGGCTCGCTAACCGACACCCTTGGTCTTACGTTCAACTTGGAAAGTTCGCCGTCTTGACTTGAACGACAGCGCTTGTCGACTCGGGTGAGCCGGAGGCACTGATTGACTAAACGATGAGACATAATCAATATAAAAAAGCCTTAAATTGGCGTTTGGGCAAAGTTTTAGGTCGAGGCGAGACATGCAAGGGCGTCTAGAATCAACACATGGGAGGTAGGCGAGGAGGTTGTCGCGTCTGTACCTTCGCGAGGTCGTGAGAATCGGGAATTCAGCAGCGTGGTAGTAGGGGATAGTCAGGATAGTTAGTGTTCTGGGCTCAAGATTCGATCTTGCCCGTTGGGTATCCGCAGGTTCTTATTTGCCGAGAGATAGAACTAGGGGTGCGGCTGTCGATCTATTCAGTAGCAAGCTCGATCAATGAGAGGGTGACCGAGGTAGGGGCACATTTAGTCATGAAGGATTATGCGCAAGGGACAAGAACGCGGCAAGGAAGTGCTTCGAGGTCTGGCTAAGACGCGACAGACGCGAAGAATACCTTGGAGCCTGTGGCAGGAAGTCGAACAAGCGTGCCACAAAATAGTGAATGTCAAGAAACCAACGAGTTTAGGAATTAAAGCTGCATGCCGAAAGGTTTCCGCCGTGCTCCCGCCGGCGGTCGGGACGAACAAGTGAGATGTTGGATAGAAGACGTCGATTAACAAACACGTGCAGATAATGAAGCCGATGGGTGACATCCGATTCGCGGGGGTAAGCGACAGAAGATAGACAAGCAGGGTTGTGGGACTTCGCAGCTGGGGGGCTTGTCCGTCTGGGACGTCCCCAAAAATACAATTGCACAAACATTTGCATGATGAGAAGGCGCTTGGCCGGGCATAGAGAGCACCGGAGAGCATATACCCAGACATGTGAGCAAATGTAGACAGCTAGTGTGGGGAAGGCATAGGGAAAGCAGGCCGGGATGGCCGTTGATTGAACATCGAGTGATGGGGTGGCGGCAAATGACGTCAAGTGGGGCGCACGGATTCTTGCATGTTTCTTAACCACTGGACTAGAGCAGAAAATAGCCGGCTGGAGTGTCTTCTGATCGTGTCTGACCAACCACTTCGTCATATGCGACGGCTAGGGGCGTCCACCCCTTCGCACCTTCAAATAAAGCCAGGGGGCGACAAACCACAAGTCATTCCCCGCACCTCCCCACTCCCCCACCCCCACCATGGCCGACGTCAAGCGCGACCCTTCCGTCGAGGCCGAGAAGCGCGAGTATGCGCACAACGAGACCACCTCCGATGGCTCGCATGGCGCCGACTACGACCGTGAGTACACATTTTGCGTCCGCGCCAAGTCGTCTGCGCCGTCTAACAATACCGCAGCCAAGAACAAGCTGCACCTCGCCGAGTCCAACGTCAACGCCAAGCTTGCCAACCCGCTTGCCGGCATCCCCCATGCCAAGCTCGAGGAAATGTCCGTGCATTCTATCTCTGCTCCAACGGCACACTGACTTCTTTCTAGGGCGCTCGCCTTTGCACTTTCGCACGGGCTGTCTGACGATGCCGAACTCATGCGCAAGGGCGCGCTCGTCGCTCAAGACCCCCTTGGTTAGTCCCGGCTCCGTGCCGTCTCGCACGTGACTAATTTAGACTCGTTTTAGCCTTCGAGTCCCTCTCTCAGCTCTCCGACACCGACAAGGCCGAGCTCCGCCGTGAACAGACCCACCGATGGGACCAACCAAAGACCTTGTACTACCTTGTCGTTTTGTGTTCTCTGGCCGCCGCTGTCCAGGGCATGGACGAGACGGTCATCAACGGCGCTAATCTCTTCTGGCCTCAACAATTTGGCCTATTCCCCGACGATCCTGAAAACCCCAACAGCGGACGCGACCAGTGGCTGCTCGGTTTGGTTGCTAGTGCTCCTTACGTGCGTTATCTCCGCTCACCCGAGCTTTAATCTCGACTAACTGTCATTTATAGCTGTGTTGTGCGCTGATCGGGTGTTGGTTAACCGATCCCATGAACCGTGTGTTCGGGCGTCGCGGCACCATTTTCATCACCGCGACTCTTTCAT
Source organism: Ceratobasidium sp. AG-I (assembly GCA_015039395.1). Classification (NCBI taxonomy): domain Eukaryota; kingdom Fungi; phylum Basidiomycota; class Agaricomycetes; order Cantharellales; family Ceratobasidiaceae; genus Ceratobasidium; species Ceratobasidium sp. AG-I. The sequence continues at coordinate 713,876 of MU132148.1, read as the reverse complement.
GGCTCACTTGCTTCTGGCAAGGAGTTACCAACTCTTGGCCCCACCTCTTCGTGAGTCTAAAAACATAGCACTCTCGGCAATTTACTAATATTAGCACACAGGTCGCTCGACTAGTCCTCGGTCTCGGAGTTGGCCCCAAGTCCACCACTGTTCCAGTCTATGCTGCCGAGTGTGCTCCTGCGCCCATTCGTGGTGCCCTCGTCATGATGTGGCAAATGTGGACAGCGTTCGGCATCATGTTGGGCTTCGTCGCCGACTTGGCGTTCTATTATGTCAAGGATACCGCCCACATCAAGGGCCTTAATTGGCGTCTTATGCTTGGTAGTGTGAGTGTTTGCGTTTATAGTTGTGTTTCTGCAGAGTCTGATACTATTTGGATTTAGGCTGGTGTTCCCGCGATTTTCGTCATGGCTCAGGTTTATCTATGCCCCGAGTCTCCTCGTTGGCTTATGGGCAAAGGTCGTTATCCTGAAGCTTTCGACTCTCTATGCCGCCTTCGCAAGACCAAGCTCATGGCTGCTCGCGATCTTTTCTGTAAGTTACATCCGCCCGATGCAAAAGCACTCGTATTAACTTGGATTTCAGACATCCACACCCTACTCGAGATCGAGCAAGAAATCAAGCCCAGCGGCAAGCTTCGCATCCTTGAGCTCTTCACCGTTCCCCGCAACCGCCGCGCTGCCCTCGGCTCGTTTGTTGTCATGTTCATGCAACAGTTCTGTGGTGTCAACGTTATCGCCTACTACTCCTCGACCGTTTTCAAACAATCAGGTCTCGGAGATATTGAGGCCATTCTCGGATCTTGGGGCTTTGGAATGCTCAACTTTGTCTTTGCGCTCCCGGCAGTATACACGATCGATACGTTTGGTCGTCGGTTCTTGTTGTTGACGACTTTCCCGGGGATGAGCGCTTGCTTGCTGCTCACTGGAATGGCCTTGTGAGTATTTATTGGCTGATTTAATTTGGGAATGTTGAGCTCACCAGTTGATATCTGAAGCTTCATTGAGAACATACATGCGCGAACTGGTGTAGTTGCTGCTGGGATGTACATTTTCACCATCTTCTATTCGCCCGGAGAGGGTCCTGTTCCGTTCACTGTGAGTTCCAGTATATTTTCATTTGGGCATACCGGCTGATTGTTGTGGTTGGTAGTACTCTGCCGAGGCGTTCCCTCTGTACGTACGTGATTTGGGTATGTCGTTTGCGACTGCTACCTGCTGGTTCTTGTGAGTGCTCTCGCATTTATGTATTGCAGGCCCGGGCTGATGCGTGATGAATGTAGCAACTTTATTGTGGCTATTACTTTCCCGCGTTTGCTTGGCGCATTCAAGCCCCAGGGGGCATTTGGATGGTATGCTGCGTGGAAGTAGGTCTTATTGTCATCTGTTTCCTGTGAGCGAGGTATTGATTAATACTTTTTGTAGCGTTATCGGCTGGTTCTTGATCCTCTTGTTTGTTCCCGAGACCAAGGCGCTCTCCCTCGAAGAGCTTGACCAAGGTTTGTCTCCTCGCCACTTCTTTTAAACCTGCAAATGTTAACCACAGTTACTCCACAGTCTTCTCCGTACCAACACGCACACATGCCGCCTACCAGCTACGCGAAATTCCGATCTGGTTTAAGCGCCACATTCTCCGCCAGGACGTCGAACGCCAGCCCAAGCTCTATTCGCACGAAGACAGCGGCACGACCAAGACCTATGCGCCCCCTGGTTCCGGTCACGCGTAATCTGTTCCCAGTTTCCGCGTCTCTTAACGATCTTACGGCCATTCATTCAAACGGATGAGAGTCATTTGATGTGTAAAATCCCTTTTTTTCTTTTTTTCACGATTTTAATGGAGTAGTGGGAAGGTGTATGACTACTCGGCTATGGGTTTTCTCGGCTTGTAGAAAGCTTGACAATTTGTATCTGTATTGATGAGAATTTGATGAATTGATTTACTTTTTTGTCCGAGTTGTGAGGTTGACTGGGGAGCATGCGTATGTGAATAGGGGAGCCGGTCCCCTTTTCGTTCGTACTCGTCCAAGTTCGTAGAGACGTACTAATCGTGTATCCGGTTGAGTCATTGTATTCACCAAACCAGCTTTATGAATGAGGCACGCATATAGTCATAGGATTTGGAGGCTTCACGGCAATGAGTTGGAGATAAACAGACCGTTACGATGAGCGCTGAGGACACAAACCCTCAGACTGAAACTTGAAACCATCGCATAATAATCCTGTGTGATGGGCGATTTACAGCAAAAGCGGTATGTAGCATGTTATATGTCAGAGAACTGCGGGAGGTTTTACGTTAACAGATTGAGGTCGTACTTGGGAGATAGGGTACGCTATGCTCTGTAATCCTTCAGTGAGTAATATAACAACCGGGAGAATGACTCTTGAGTGCTCCGGAGCGCTGCCAATCGTTTGTGCTTTTTAAGGAGATTGATTAGAGAACCCAGCACCGGCAGTGGCAGGTTATCCTAATGGATGTGTGGATTGCACGAGGCCCACACATGAGGATCCCGAATGACTGTTTGGTGGCTATTGTGTTTAGACCTTAAACATTACACGTGTTCGATTTAATTGTTGTGGCCATCTAATTTGAGTTGAATTGACGGTAGTCGTTGTCGCAGTTGATGACATAATTCGCTCTTGGCTCCGACCTCAACATGCTTTCTTCAGGTTACCCACGGCTACTATGTCATCCTTGCTCCGCTAGTCTTGCCGAAGTACTAGCCTGTGTAAGCATCCCTGCAAGTGAAGGAGATGGATGAGCGCCATGTTTGTTGACTCGGCAGAGAATCTTCGTGACGAAAGCACAAAGTACACATATGGGACTTGGATGGGCTGGTGTACGACTGCGCAGTTAGAAATGCTGTGGTATTTTGCAGTCACTACCTTGATAACCGAGTGTCTCAGGCCCCCATTTCGGCATATACGCTGGTGAAACGGGCACACAGGCTCCTCTTCAGGCGCTGTTAAGAAGCCTGAACTCGAGCTAGCTTTGCACCCTTGCCCGTCTCCCCTGCAATTCCCTCTATGGTTGTACTTTCAAGTGATACCACAGTTGAAAGTAGTGCACGCAACGAGAGTTCGGCCCCTTCTAGCGTCTGCCACTTGGATTGTGAGTCGTTGTCCTAATTGAGGCTACGTTCCCTAACCACGTATTTAGCTAGAGCCCAATCGCCTCAGCTTCAAGCAGACTCTCTTCACCCTACACTCCTCGCCACGACGGATACTCAGCCCGACTCCGCAGTGGAATCAGACAAACATGAGGGTGTTGACGAGAAAGACACATTTACCTCTGATGCTTCAAAATGTAGGTTGTGACTCTACGCTGACATTTAGTTATCTGACTCTGCCCGCAGCTGAAAACGACCTGCGGGTCACCCAATCCAATGTCGATGCTACATTCCCCAACCCGCTTGTTGGTATCCCGCATGACAAGCTTGAAGAATCGTGCGTTTATCCAGGCTTGCTGAGCTGGACGCCACGCTGACTTCTTCCAGAGCACTCGCGTTCGCACGTTTACACGGACTGTCCGAGGACGCCGACGTCATTCGGAAAGGTGCGCTTGTTGCCCAGGACCCCTTTGGTCAGTCTTAGTCTCCATTCAACCTCTGCATGAGACTCATTTTACCCCTTCTAGGCTTTGATTCCCTTCCTCAGCTCTCGGAGGAGGACAAAGTCGAGCTACGACATGAACAAATGCACCGATGGGATCAGCCAAAGACGCTGTACAATCTTGTAGTTCTGTGCGCTCTCGCTGCTATTATCCAAGGAATGGCCGACACAACAGTCTACATCGCGACCGACTTCTGGCCTGAACAATTTGGCCTCTCGTGGGATATTACGCTCCACCAATGGCTTATTAGCTTTATCATGATGGCCCCCTATGTGCGTGCCAATTGCTTGCATTTGCGCCTTTCCTAACAGTGGTCCGCAGCTGTTCTCTGCCGTTGTTGGATGTTGGCTCACTGATCCTGTGAACCATTATTTTGGCCGACGGGGCACCGTTTTTCTCACCACAATCCTTTCGTGTCTCGTCTCCTTTTGGCAAGGAGTCACGAACTCTTGGCCCCAACTCCTCGTGGGTCTTACCGCTGACTTTTTAATCATTCACTGACGTTGCCTCCAGGTTGCTCGACTTGTCCTCGGTCTCGGTCTTGGCCTCAATTCTAGCACGGTTCCTATCTATACCGCCGAATGTGTTCCTACCTCTATTCGCGGTGCCGTCGTAATGATGTGGCAAACGTGGATTGCATTTGGTTCCATGCTTGGCTTTGCCACTACTCTGATGGTGTATCGCGCCGAAAGCACCCTCATCGAAGGCCTTAACTGGCGTCTGATGCTTGCTAGCGTAAGTTCAATTTAACGTACACTCCGGCAGTGCCTGACGTTGTAATTTATAGATCGCCGTCCCTGCTATCTGTGTCATGGTACAGGTTTACATGTGCCCGGAGTCTCCCCGCTGGTTGATACAGAAAAGCCGATATCCTCAGGCTTTCGAGTCGCTTTCCCGGCTGCGGAAGACTAAGCTTGCAGCCGCCCGAGATATCTATTGTATGTACTATCATCTATAAGCCCCCAAAATGTGCTGAAACAATTATTAGATATCCATGCCCTGCTCAAGGTCGAAGAAAAGGTCAATGAAGAAGTCGAGCTCAGGGGAGGACTGCGCGCCATAACGCTCTTCACCAACCCCCGCAACCGCCGCGCTGCTTTTGCTTCCTTTATTGTCATGTTCATGCAGCAATTTTGTGGCGCCAACATCATCGATTCATTCTCCTCCTATATTTTTGATCAAGCCGGTCTAGGCAGCATCGAGACAATCGTTAGCATGGGCGCTTATTGGATGCTCACTTTTCTGTTTTCAATCCCAGCAGCGTACACGATTGATACGTATGGAAGGAGGTTTCTACTGCTAGCGACATTCCCGGGAATGTGCATAAGCATGCTGATTCTCGGAATAGTCTTGTAAGTGCTTAATCATGTGCATATATTCGTGTTTATGTATTAAATAGCTTGTATGTATGCAGCTTCTTTGAGGGCATGCGTGTGGCAATGGGTATCGCTGTTGCTGCGGTCTATCTTTTTGCAATTTTTTATTCATCCGGGGAAGGGGCTGTAGCATTTACTGTGAGTTTATATTATTTTCAAGCTGCATTAGAGCAATTGCTCACAGAGCTGGAGGATAGTATCCTGCTGAGGCGTTTTCGCTGGACGTGCGCGAAATGGGAATGGGGTTTGCGAGTGCTACGGGGGCAATTTTGTGAGTACTCGGTCACACTCTTTATTTAAATAGAGGCTTATTGGTGTGGTGAGTAGCAACTTTCTTTTGGGGTTCACGATTCCGAATATGACCGGCACATTCACGCTGCCCGGATCCTTTATATGGTTTGCGGCTTGGAAGTAAGTCTCTTTGTTTAAGTAATAAATATGTGCTTATTGTTTTTGGTAGCGTTGTTGGCTGGGTGTTGACTTTCCTATTTGTGCCTGAGACCATGGGTCGTTCCCTCGAAGAGCTTGACGAAGGTTAGTATTTTTAGCCTACCATCTAATAAAGTTGGTGGAACTGAACATTCATGGCCAAACAGTGTTTTCGGTACCGATTCGTACACACGCATTATATCAGCTGCGCGAAGCCTCAATTTGGTTCAATCGGCGCATCCTACGCCAGAACGTTGAACCCCAGCGTCAGTTGTACTCATACAGCGGTCCCAGGACCTATGCACCTCCTGAAATTGAGGCATGATTGAACAGGTTCTAGTAGAACCCAACAATACCCAAATCGAATCTTTCAGCTGCATGATTTTAGGCTTTTGATCTATACCCATAATACATGTCGTGTAATTTTCTGGCTGACATTGATTCGATTTGCTCGCTTCTGCAACGACATTTTGGATACTATGGAGGGAATTGACGTTTGGTTTCGTGAACATGTTTCGTAGCACTTTGTCTCGAATGGCAGCAGTTCGCGTCTTACGCGGTGGATTTATGTGTTGTCTAGTTGGGAGCACACAGGGTCGTTTTGGTGCGCGGCATAGGGTATCGGGTATCGGGTATTGGAGATCCCCGAGAATGTTTGGCCGAGGTCATGTGGAGATAGAACCTTGTACCTGCTTGAGCGCTTTGATGATTAAGGCAATACTCGGTAGAACTACTTCAGAACGCTGTGGGCAAGTACATATGAGGACACAGCTTAGAATACAGCCCCAGCAATGAAGGTTCTTCTGATGGGTGAAATGCGTGGGATACACATATGGGGATTACAAGGCAAACTTTCTGCTGTGGGCCAACTATCTTTAGGTATTTTGAGATGAATCATGGTCGTGCGTTGATCAAGGCGCCTAGTCTGATTGATGACATAACCTGGACCGGCGCTATCTTGGATTTGACTTCGCATCCTTTGGTCAAATTCTGCGTGACTCCTATATTACCTTGCTACTGTGTAGCTGAATAGCTCTGACTGAAGTCTACTATGTTAGTCCCAGATTAGCCTGTATATTTTTCCCAGTGAAGGGCTAGGAATGTGCTGTGCACTGTGCTCGTCGACTCCACAAATAATCTAGGTGTGAGAACACAAGGCGCTAGCATGGATCTTGGATGAGCAGGGGCGAGACTGCACACCCTGGTAATGCGTGCTCGCTACCTGAACGGGTCAACTTTCGAACTCAGATCGAGATGTACAATGTTAGGTGAAATGCTTTGGCGCCCTTCAAACACTACTTAGGAGCCTGAGCCAGCCTTTCATTTCCTCATGCATCTCTCATGTCTAACTCTATGGATCAAATCGCCAGGAATATCACGGTCGGAGGGGTCGAGACTGAACCCAACCGTGATAAAAACTTGTCCCCTTCTAACACCCACGACTTAGATTGTGAGTCGTTATTATCATCGACGCTGCATTCTCTAATGTTATAGGCCTAGTTAGCACCCGGCCGTCCCAAATGAATGGGGACTCCCCTTATCCGGTACTCCTTGCTGCGGCGAATGCTCGACATGATTCATCAGTGGACGAGGGTGTTAACGAGAAATACCCATCTGCCTCCGATACTCCAAAATGTAAGCTGTGATTCTACTTTAGTGCTATGCGGTCTAATAGTACCCACAACCAAAAATGACCCGTAATTTATGTCAGCCAACACCAACGCCTGCGTTAACCCGCTTGTCCTCATACCGCATGATGAGCTTGAAGAAAAGTGAGCGTGCAGAGGCCTATGAGTTAAACCACATATTGATTTCTTCTAGGGCACTCGAATTCGCTCGCACTAGCGGGCTGTATGAGGACGCCGACATCATTCGGAAGGGTGCACTCGTCGCCAAGGACCCTTTCGGTTAGCTGCAGTCTCCATCCTGTTTTCGAATGAGGCTGATTTCACCTCCTTTCAGCCTTTGATTCGCTTCCTCAACTCTCAGCTGATGAAAAAGCTGAATTGCACTATGAACAAGCACACCGGTGGGACCAACCAAAGACTCTATACAACCTCGTAGCCATGTGTGCTTTTGCCGCCATTATCCAAGGAATGGCTGACTCCACCAGTTATATCGCAGCCGAATTCTGGCCTGAACAATTCGGCCTCTCATGGGACAAAAAACTCGATGTATGGATTATTAACTTTACCATGATGGCTCCCTATGTACGTATATATTGTTTGTATTGTACTGTAACCCCTCTTAATAATAATACGCAGCTGTCTACCGCCGCTATTGGATGTTGGCTTAGTGACCCTATGAATCGCCGGCTAGGTCGCCGCCGCACCGTTTTTATTACTGCAGCCCTTTCGTTCCTTTTCTCTTTTTGGCAAGCGGCCACAAAGTCTTTGCCCCATCTCATTGTGAGCCTTGCCGTAATGTTTTGTTGAAGTTTAATTAACAATAATACTCTTAGGTCGCTCGTCTTATCTTAGGTCTCGGCCTCGGTATCAGTTCTAGCACCGTTCCTATGTATACTGCCGAATGTGTTCCAACTCACATTCGTGGTGCCCTTGTAATGACATGGCAAGCGTGGATCGCATTTGGTTCCGCGCTTGGATATGCCACCACTCTGGCAATGTACCATATCATCCATAGGCTTAGCTGGCGCCTAATGCTTGCAAGTGTAAGTGAGATTTGATGTGCCCTTCAGCTACCTAATGTTGTGATCCATAGATTTGTGTCCCAGCTTTCCTTGTCATGGCACAGATTTATACGTGCCCCGAGTCTCCTCGTTGGCTCATACAGAAAGCTCGCTACCCACAGGCTTTTAGCTCGCTTTGTCGCCTGCGCAAGAGTAAACTGGCGGCCGCTCGAGATCTATATTGTACGTCTCGCCTTTATATCAACCGAAATACTGCACTGAAAGAGTTATAAGATATTCACGCTCTGCTTGAGATTGAAAAAGTCGATGAAGAAGACGAGCCCAGCGGAAGGTTTCGCATTGTGAATCTTTTTACCATCCCCCGCAACCGTCGCGCCGCCCTCGCTTCTTTTGTCATCATGTTCATGCAACAGTTTTGTGGCGCCAACATTATCGATTTCCTATCCTACGATATTTTTAGGATGGCTGGTTTGGATCGAAAACAATCGATCGCCGGGCTTTGTGCATATTGGATGCTCACTTTTCTATCTATACTCCCAGCTGCCTACACGATTGATACGTTTGGAAGGAGGTTTCTGCTGCTAGCGACATTCCCAGGAATGTGTATTAGCATGTTGGCTATTGGAATAGCTTGGTGAGCGCTCAACCCCGTTGTACCTGGATCCCTCTATTGGAATGCTGATTGACCAGTGCGCATGCAGCTTTTTTGAGGACATACCTACGGCAATGCGTTTTGCTGCCGCTGCAGTATACCTTTTTGCGATTTCTTATTCGTCTGGGGAAGGCGCTGTATCATTTACCGTAAAGTTTCAGATCTCGTTGGGTCGCACCAAATAAGGCACTGACAGGTTTAAATCACAGTATCCTGCTGAGGCGTTTCCGCTGGACGTTCGTGAAATAGGTGTGGGGTTTGCAACTGCAACGGGAGCAATTTTGTGAGTATTTTCCCAAGTTTCCATGCATTTAGAAGCTGATGGGCGCTCCGAACAGCAACTTTCTTCTAGGATTTACAATTCCGCGCATGTCCGATACTTTCACGCTACCAGGAGCATTTATGTGGTTTGCGGGTTGGAAGTACGCTTCTTGCTTCTTTAAGATTTCGATATGCCGCTTACCATTTCCCCTTAGTGTTATTGGTTGGGTAATGACTTTCTTGTTTGTGCCTGAGACGATGGGTCGCTCTCTTGAAGAGCTTGACGAAGGTTTGTACCTCTCATCTGCTACCTAGCGAACTTGACAAGACTAAATATTCTCGACTAAATAGTGTTCTCCGTGCCTACACGTAAACACGCATCATATCAACTACGCGAAGCCTCCATTTGGTTCAATCGGCGCATTCGAGGCAAAGACGTCGAACCTCAGCCATTGTTGTACTCATACAACGGCCCCAAAACCTATGCGCAGCTTGACGTTGAACAGGTGCTTAGAGCGGCGTCTTCAAATCAAGGCTTGTTTTGAGGTGGTTCTGTAAAATTGAACAATACTATATTCTGACAAACGCTCTCGTCTGTATGATATTTTGAAACAATACGAGATTTCAACCGCACAAAAAGTCGTGGGTCGATCAAATTGCAAGACGTCAAGATAATCGGCTTCGCTGCAGGAAATGTACGTGACCGAACGAAACGTCAATAAATGCGCAGTACATGCGCAATCAAGTGTATACTCCTAGTTAGAATGCAATTTAAGCACTTACCACATGGAGGTCTGTGCGCATGAGCCGGGCAGACATGCCAAGCTACCTAGGTGCGCCAGCAATGAAGGCGACTTGCATGCACCGCCAGTACGCTTAGTCAGCTCCCCTCCAGATCGTCTTCCGTTCGGCCATACCGCTTTGGGCCTGCCGAGATGCCGACGGGCCTACTAACAAGGCCTTCAGCTGTGGAACCAGCCAAATTCAACTTCGACATCCTTCCGTCAGATTCCGCCTGGTCATTATGTTATCCTACTTGCATGACTGAATCGTTCTCAATGGGGTCTATCATACTAGCCTCAAACTAGCCTGCAGAGGTATCTCAGTAAAGGGCGAGGAATGTACTGTGCTCGTCGACTTCGAATAATCTAGGTGTGAGAACCCAAGGCGCCAATATGGGTTTTAGATGGGCGCGACTCCGCAACGTGGTTTTGCGGGCCTACTACCTAAGCAGGCCAACTTCTGAATTCAATCCGTCGTTACTGGTCGAGCAAACACTTTGGCGCCCTTCAAACGTTACTTAAGAGCTTGAGCAGCCTTGCCTTTCTTCACGCTTGCCTTTCCTCACGCAGTCCTATAACTATCCCTATGGACAAAACCGCGAGTGATGTCGGGGTCAAACGTGGATCGAACCACGACGAAGACTCGTCTCCTTCTAATATCCACAACTTGGATTGTGAGCGGTCCTTATAATCAACGCTGCGTTCTCTAACAATATATATCTAGCTGATAGCCGGTGGCCACTACTCGGACAGGATTCGCCTTACCCCGCGCCCTTTGCTACGACGGGCGTTCGGAAGGATTCTTTTGTAGGAAGCGACCAGCGTCAGGTTGTCTACGAGAAAGATATGTCTGCCTCCAATACTCTAAATTGTAAGCTATAACTTCATGTTGACATCTGTGGTCTAATCGTACTTGCAGTCAAAAACAACCCGCACCCCACACAAAATGCCAACACGATACTTGTCAATCCGCTTGTTGGCATCCCACACGACAAGCTTGAGGAAATGTGAGTGGCTGTGGGCACATTAAACCGAATGATGTGTTGATTTCTTCCAGGGCGGTCGCATTTGCACAGTCTCATGGACTATCTGAGGATACTGGCATCATTTGCAAGGGTGCGCTCGTTGCTAAGGATCCTTTCGGTCAGTCATATCTCCACCTCGCCTTTATGTGAGACTAATTTCACCTTCTTCTAGCATTTGATTCACTTCCTCAGCTATCAGAGGATGAAAAATCTGAACTACTCCGTGAAAAAACACGCCGATGGAACCAGTCAAAGACATTGTAAAATCTCGTAGTGATGTGCTCTCTCGCTGCCACTGTCCATGGAATGGCCGATTCTATCGGCATTATCGCAATCTCCTTTTGGGCTGAGCAGTCTCAGGATGCTTCGGCTTTTATCATCAGCTTGGTCACCATAGCCCCCTATGTGCGTGTTTGTTATTTGTATGTGAGCCCTTTCTAACCGCGGTACTCAGTTATCCTCCGCCATTGTTGGAAGTTGGCTAACTGGCCCTGTGAATCGTCGGCTAGGTCGCCGCCGCACCGTTTTTCTCACTGCAATGCTTTCGCTTCTTACCTCCGCTTGGCAGGCGGCCACGAACTCTTGGGCTTTTCTCCTGGTGGGTTTAGCACAGTTTTCTTTTAATTATTTTCTTACGCTACCTTTAGGTTACTCGCGTCATCTTAGGTCTCAATCTTGGTCTCACTTCTAGCACCGTTCCCATGTATGCCGCCGAATGTGCCCCTACCCCTATTCGCGGTGCCCTCGTGATGATGTGGCAAGCGTGGGTCGCGTTCGGTTCCATGCTGGGATACGCCATCACTTTAGCAATGTACTATGTCAACGAAGGGCTACGGTGGCATCTGATGTTTGCAAGCGTAAGCGTGACTCTACATACCATCTAACAGTGTTTAACATCATAACCCGTAGATCTCTGTTCCTGCTATACTGGTCATGGCACAGCTGTACATATGCCCTGAGTCTCCTCGTTGGTTGATACAGAAAGGTCGCTATGCTCAGGCTTTCAGTTCGCTTTGTGTATGAGCATGCTAGCAATTGGAATAGCCAGGCGAGTCTTCAATGTCGTTGTGCTCGTGTCTCTATATTAGAATGCTAATTTGCTGGTGTATACGCAGGATTTTTTATCCCGAGACAGCAGCAGTGCATTTTGCTGCTGCTGTGGTTTACTTTTTTGCGATTTTCTATTCCTGTGGGGAGGGCGCAGTCTCATATACCGTGAGTTTTAGGCTTTGTTGGATTGAACTAGATTAGGTACTGACAGGATCGGATAACAGTATCCTGCTGAAGCGTTCCCAATGGATGTGCGCGAAACGGGTATGGCGTTTGCAAGTGCTACGGGGGCAACCTTGTGAATATTTTCTCACTGTTTATGCGGATAGAAGCTGATGAGCGTGGTGAATAGTAACTTCCTTCTAGCATTAGCTATTCCGTTTATGATCTTCCCTTTCACGCCATTTGGTATGTGCATGTGGTTTATGGCTTGGAAGTAAGTCCCTTCCGTATTTGAAGATTCAGCTACGATACTGATTGTTTTTTCTAGCGTCGTTGGCTGGGTACTAACTTTCCTGTTTGTGCCCGAGACTATGGGACGTTCCCTCGAGGAGCTTGACTTGGGTCGGCACTTTTGACTCACCCAACAAAATTAATGGGGCTAACTCTTCTTGGCCAAACAGTGTTCTCCGTGCCGACGCGCAGACACGCCTTATATCAATTACGAGAAGTATCGGTTTGGTTCAATCGACACATTCGACGCAAGGACGTCGAACCCCAGCCGGAGTTATATTCATACAGCGGTCTCAAGACCTATCTGCCCCTTGACGTTGAACACTTGATTGAAGCTGCGTCTTCAGATGCTGACCGGCTGATAGAAGCGGTTCGGTAGAAGTGAACAGTGTTTAAAGAGATGCTCTCATCTGTATTAACTCAGATTTCCATCCTACACCCACCTCAATCGTGATATGAAATTTCTGGAGGTGATGGATTGGACAAGTGTGTGTATGCTTCGATAATTGTGTCAGGGCTCATGGAGATTGGGTGTAGACAGGAAATTTGATCCCTTTTTGATTCATTCCGGTGTGTAGTATGAGGTACAATAATCACGACGCTCAATGGGGAGGGGGAGTAGCTTGAGAAAGGGGACTAGAGTTGGCTTAGCCAGGTGGGAGGAGGCTGGCATCGACCTGGGCACTAGCTTCTATCACGGGCTCTTCGTCTTCTGGAGTTACACTAATTGGTGTACGAGGCATGACCATTGAACCTTAAATGCGCGATGTTAGTGATACGAACAGGCATTGGTGGATTGAAAGTTGGAGGATTGGACGCCAAATGAAGAAATTAAAATTTGAAAATCAAGAATCAAAAAAGGTTGGCAATGCAATAAAATAGACCAGCGTCGATCGAGAAATTGGAGTGAAATGAAACTAGATGAAGGTGGACCAAGCTCACCAGTCCTAGCGCTCTCCAGTACACCGAAAGGCTTAACCAAGCTCAAGAACGCATTCACACGGTTCGTCTTTCCGCTCATTTCCACAATCACGCTATTCTCGCTCACATCCACGATTTTCGCTCCGAATTGGTCAGCCAACGTCCGGATCGCAGATAGATACTCGGATTTCCTGCGTAGAGCCTCGGACGACGTTAGGACCTGTGCATTAGAAGAATGGGTAGAAGGATGAGGAATTGAGGTAGGATTTTGGGGTGTGGTGCTGGTCGATTCAAATGAATGTGCGAGAGCTGTTTCGCGGTCAAAGGTACGTTTGGCATCATGCGTGGGCCCTCCTTGTAGTTGGTCTTCGAGGTATTCAGGACCAAGGATGGATACTTTGACGAGCGCAAGTTCACGATTGATTGTGCGGGTATTTGTGTAGTCTAGGACGGCCCAGACAGGGACCTGCGGTCGAAAAATTGTTAGTGAAAGTCATGCGTGCTGAATATGAGTAAAGAGTACATACAAGGTCTTCCAGCTGGCGGCGGGCTTGTTCTACGACGCCGTCTTGGCCACTGAGGACGATACACATCCGGGACAGATCTCGAATCTCGGTACGGCATACGACAAGCGAGTCGATGTTGAACCCACGACCAGCAAGGATACCAGATACGCGGGATAGCACACCAGGCTCATTTTGTACGAGGCAATTCAAGACATGTCTGTTACATATGCATAAGATCAGCTCCCCAACCTAGCCATATGCTACGAACGTACTTTTTGAATGGCTCAGCACTGGGTGGGGGTGTGTTGTATAAGATGTTCGTCACAGCCTCTTCAGCAGTTCTTGAACGGGGAAGGTTCGTCGCAGGAAGAGGCGGCGGGACATATCGCTTCTGAGACGACTTGTAGTCGAGCGCTGAGGTAGAGTCCTCGATAGGCGGTGGTGGACGAGATCTGTCCTTTGCTGCGCGGAACGAGGTCGAGAAGGCTCGCCATTGCACAGGTGGGCGGGTGAACGCACGACGAGCGAGAGACATGGTTGAGTCGAGTCACGAAATGAGATTTATGAGGTGTCAATCATTTGCGTCGGGATTCGGATTTAGGGCTGGGAATAACACACGTGATCCAGGTGGCAAGTGGCTAGTTCGCGCCAAGCAAGAATTAGCGGTAATGCTATGTATGCCTCTGTCAGGACTATATTTTCTACTATGCGCACAAAGTCGCAGTCGACAGTGCTCACTGAGGACTTCGACTCTGTCACGTAAGACTAGAATTGGCACTCCATTTGGAATCCGTACCATCCCTAGGAAGCTCTGCCCTTCTTCTATGCTACTTGTGATCCTGGTTCAATGTGGATGTCGAGCGTGCGGTAAATCATATGTGATCTTCGGGACGCTTGGCGACTATGCAAGTTGGCTATATTAGACCACGTGATCCATCCAGCAACACGTGACTTATGTTATTTGTTTAGTGGAACTGAACCTGACCACAACACCCTGCGCCGTCGCATATACCACACAACCCATATGTCGGACACTCACGCTCTTGCAAAGGAAGTAGCAGCAGTCAGTGGCTGGCTCGCAACTGCTGATGCCATCTGCACCAACCTGAAGCTGCCTGGTGCGTTGCAACCTGCACGCGCGTCGACCAATATCCTAACTATCAACAGACTTGACTACTTCCTCCGGACTACGTCAGGTAGCTCGTTCGACGCACAAAGTCTTCCCTAGACTCGAGAAGGCGTATACCGAACATCTTAAAGATCCGCTCGTGCTCGGCGCTCTTGCCCTTATATGGGGTCGTATCTGGACCGAACCCAGAGCACGCGAGCCGCTGTACCAAACTGGTAAGAATATTGCTTGTTCTTCTCGAAACAACACTAACTCCTGTTTAGGCTTCTTGATCAACATCATTCGATTGATTACCACTACCCCCGGCTGCCGAACCCCCGCGCTTCAAGCCTTGGCTACCATCGTCCACCATGCCTCCCAACCCATCCTCACTGATATCGCCCATCGCACCACTCGTACACTCCTACTTCTCATCCGCTCTGATGCTGAGCCTACGCGGAACCACGAGCTGTGCACTGTCATCCTGACTCACGCCATCGCGCCTACCGCCTCGCTAGACACGCTCCGTGCCGACGGGATCGATTTCTCCACCCTCATCCACGCTTTATCTCGCGCTGTGTGTCGCCCCACTGCTACCCACACAATGCATACCCACTTCATGGGTTTCTTGCGCGCGACAGCCTCGCGTCTACACTTCAACATTGCCGCCGACCCTTCTTCCCTACACTTCCTCGTTGCTCATCTTCCTAGTACCAATTTTGCCACTCGAGGCGACGCCCTGCTTGCCCTCAACGACTACCATGCCGCAGGCGCTGAACACGAACGTTCCACCTGGGACCCAAATGCGTACTACGACGCCGCTGTCAAGGCTCAAACAGATCTCCCAGAAGAAATTCTAGAGAGAATGGAGACTCATACTGGAAGCATCCTTCAGAACGACATATATGTCAACACCCGCGCAACCGACGACTTCCAGGCTGCGATGACCGACGTACTAGAGGACAAAGACATGTATGCCCTCGCCAAGAGGCTCTATCCTCTCGTACTCGCAACCGAGTCAAGTGTACCGCAAGGCGCGTTCCGTGACGGGAACGGGGAACTTATTTCTACCGAGGAGCTCGGTCTACCCTTCTCAACATTTGTCGACTCGCTACAACACGCCGCATTCGCCATTCGTGCACGGGGTATTCCTAACGAAGGAATCGCAGCAGACGTTCTCGAAGTCAAGCATAGTCTGCTCATCCGTGACAATGCCACCGTACACCGAATCTGCAGGGAGCGAATCGAGTCGGACCCACAGACACCATTCTTCTTCTACGCGCTCGTACTCTCGGCAACAACTACCACACCGGACGGAGAGACTCGGAGGATGCCTACGTCCGAGCGACTGAAGCTCGCCAAACGCGGGTTGTTGTGCCACAATCCTACTCCGTATGTCCGGCTGGGATTGCACAAAGTTGCGGCGGAGTGCGCGTACAAGATCGGGATGGATCGGTTGAGGAGTGCTGCTGGGCCCCCGATGGGTCAAGTTATTGCGACGCAAGTGGATTCGGGAGAAGACTCGGACTCGGACGACGGGCGCTCGACCAGGAAGACTATGCAGTCATACACCGAGGCGATCGTGTTCCTTCATAGTGCATTGGATGACGCGAAGGCCTATACCACGCATGCGCCTTTGGACTACAGGTTGCACAAGAACGTGCTCCTATTGCAGACTGTGCTGAGTATTGTATTGGAGGGCAAGACAGTTCGTGATCTCGAGGTGCGTGTATGCCAGGACATGATTTCCCAGACCACGCCCTAATCGTCTCTTGTAAAGCCCGTGACTTCCCAGCAAGCAGTCGTCGATGAACTGTACACAACTCTCTACACCAATATCCCCCGTTCTCAATCACGCCTCACTATCGACACGATTGTGCCCAACTGGGAGAACGCTCAGCAGGAGTGGGACGCCAATCTACGTCGGTTTGATCTACGCCTCCCAGTTGGCGCACCCAACCACACGCACAATCACCCACATGATGCGGAACTGGAGGGCGAAGAACTCCTGCCCGAGCAGGGAGACGTCGGTGGATTCAAAGCTGCCAAGTTTGACCGACCGCCGACGTACATCTCCACCCTCGACATCCCTGCCCCCACCCAACTCGGCCCAGTTGTGATCAGCCCAGACCAAGCGCGGGAAGAGGAGAACTTGCGCCAGGCGTACTCGGCACTAGGAGCATGGATGGAGGGTGCTCCCAAGATGGGGATCTCTGGCTTATTGGGAAATGTTTCCCTCGGGACACCAATTTCGCCTGTCACCCCGTCGCCCATGTCGGCACACACCATCTCCCCTCACAGACCGTCTGTGGTGCCTTGCCCGTTGGACCGAAAACCACATGTAGATGCGCAGGAGGTGCCTATCTCGCAGTACCGATGCTTTGCGTGCAGGAACCCGAGCGATGGGCATGATTTGAAGACGTGCAGTGGGTGCAGGAAGGCCAAGTACTGCGATGAAGTTTGGTGAGTGTTTGATAGTTTAAATTCTGGGCCGGTTTTGGACGTATGCGAATTGGGGCCTTGTGCCTTTGTCTTTCAAGACTTTTGAGAATATTGTGCTGACTTGATGTTTTCAGCCAAAGGAGGCATTGGGTGAGCGGGCACGGGGATGAATGTCTGGCGTAAGCATGCGCTACTTGTTGAAGGATGAAGAATACATATTCACGGAGAGACCGGCTGAAACACCTATCTGAGGTGGTCGTGGGTGGTGGATGTATGGTATTGAAGTAAGGAGATGATTTAAGTATTGGAATGTACCAGTTATGGATCTATGATACGTGTTGCAATATATCTGGTTTTCTCGCTGTCTTCTGTCACCTGGGCGTCCAGTAAACTAAGTTATCCCATATGATAAGCGCTCAGAGACAACAGAAAACGCTCCGACAAGAGCGTTTGGTAATTTAGCTTTCCGAGACAGCACAAATTAGAAAGAAAGGACGCTAGAAATAGCTACTGCTGAAGGTACGAGATGCAATAACGACGATCAAGAAAACGAGCATATAAGCACAGAACACTACATTACTGGTGAAAGTACGCTCTGATGAGATGAAATATAATCGCTCCATCGAATAGGGCGGCCGTTAGCTGCCGCTCCATGCCAGAGGTGATCAAGCACGAGTACCAAGTCAGAGCCCCGCCAAAACCATGATCTATCTTGAAGAAACCCCATCAGCTGCTCTCGAGCCAACGCACGTTGTTTTTCGCTCCGCACACATGCACCTGCCTGTTTGTATGTGATTTAAGACAAGACAAGCTGTCGTAATTTTATGCATAAAGTGGCTCACAATAACATATTGAAGGAAGAAGTGGTGGTCGGTAGGCAATGGGCTGTTCTTTGCGGAGCTTATTATCTGGAAAACCTGCCGCACGGACGATTGTACCCTGGGATCGTCAGAACTGACGCCGCAGGCTGCCTGCACAGTCGCGTAAGACATTTGTTTCAGTCTCGAGAACAGCGTCTTAGAAAAAGAACCCCGCCCACCATATAGAGATAAATTAGTAGCGTCTGACGCCAGCTCTCGTGAACCGCGAGCTGGGCAATCGTCTTCCAAGAGTCTTCGTCCACCGTAACAGGGGTTGGCGACTGCCAACTTAGAAGACGTTGTTCGATATCGTTCCAATCATGGGCTACAGACATCTGAAAGCAGCGAATATTGATTTCGACAAGTATAATCTGGAGCTCCGCTGGAATGACATGAAGTGAATGCTTGTCGGTCGAAAACACTGGGACGGAAGTGTCGTATTCGATCAGTTGAGGGAGTCCATATATCATTGAGCATAGCATATCCATCAAGATAAAACAGTGCAGCTCGTTGCGATTCGAAGCAAGTATGTGGGCCAAAGAAACCGAGGTGGAGTGGTATTCGCTCGGCCAGAGAGTTGAATCTGAGAAAACAACTTGAAGGAAGATTGGGGTTAGATTCTGGAGCAGTTGATAGAGGTCGATACGATCGACAACCCTCAATTTGAGCAAGGCAAGCTGCGGTTTGCATGAACATGGCTATTGCGAATTTATCAAACGTGAGGGCGCACCTCCAAAGTGTCAACGAGCTGCGTTTGATCCTCATCGTAGGCAAGATTTCGAGTTCGTGACCAGAGGCCATGTTCGAAACGTTCGATCCATTGGCTATAATGGTTATATTTCTTGGACAGGGTCCCGTCAAGGGAGGAGTCGATGATCTTGGCTCCTAGAAACATTATACAACGAGTGGTACTGGAGTTAACCACTCTTTGAGCGATCGATCCACGAAATTTCGCGGCTGCCTCTGGCACCATGCCAAAGTAGCAGTAGCTAAATAGTCTGTCGTCTGTATAAATATGGCAAAATTAGATTAAATTGCTTCTTAGGTTGAACCAGACGTTTACATTGAGCTACAACAAAATCAACCATCTTCTTTACGTGAGGAGGTACTGGCGAAAGGCTTCTTGGGAGAGAAAACATATACGACGAGATTTGTTTATTTAGAGAGTGCCGAGAATGGGGTAATGCGGTAGTAGTCTGAGTTAACCTCCGAGGGCGGATCCTAGGCTCCCGAGACGCACAAGAGACAGAGGTGGCAGGTAAAACCAGGGCGGCTACATAGTCTGAGGCGACTGAAGAGCCAAGAGTCTGCGGTTGAGTGTTCCTGTGAGCAATGCTGTCTTGGCCACTAGTGGACGCTGGTGTATTATGTGTTTCCAGATGTAAAATAGAGGGGAGTCCATCGAATCCATATGCTGAAGTAGAACCTGGCGAATAATCGCTTTCATCGGACTGAAACAGATGTAGTTTTATTGATTAGTGAGAGCTAAATCTAGCGGCGCGTAGTTACCTCGGGCTGCAACACCGGCGGAGACTCAAATATCGAAGGGGTGGATGCGTCGTCAGAAGCTGCGGACACCGGGAGGATGAACGTCGACTGGGATGTTCCGGACGCGCTCAGGTCCAGAGGCAATTCTCGTAAACGATTGCTTTCTGCAAGGGCTGGAACAGCGATATGTTCGCTAGGATCGTCATACCCTAAGCACTCAAACTCGCCCGCCACACATCGTTCACACGCGGGTCGTTGCCTACCACATTTCTTGCGCCTAACCAGAGATATGCAAGGGTGTGAGGTATTTTTGAATCATAATAGAGTCTAGTGCTGACCTGCGTCTACAAGTCAAACAGCTCGTTCCAACGGGACCGGGATTCTTTTTCATGAGGAATCCAGGCAGACAAGAATGTGAATATTTCCGATGCTGTTGGAGAGATCGAAAACAAGTGTGGTACGCCTTCGATTGCGTCACGGCCCTATATTTTAAGAGCAGATAGTAGGACACCAAGTGGTTTGGCCAAGCGAAGGCCGTCGTAGCTCCGGAGTGGCGGTGATGACAGTGTGGTGATGTTGTCGGCGCTTACACCCTTGCCATTGGATCTGTGGAACACTGTGGTAAACACCGTCATTTGTGGTGAGCTGACCAGACAATTGACAAGAAAATTCAGTATCACTTACTGAAGCAAGGTGCCCTGCGAAAGCCCATAAGAAACGACTGCACGTGACCGTGCTGTACTTTACAGTCCCCCTATCCACCAAATAGGGGCCGACTCCTGACATCCCCGACACCCTTGGGCCAGCAGCCACCGCCACGAGCGTCAGGCACCTTTGCTGTTAAAAAACACACCAGTCTTAAATCGCTGCGACGCGATCTTTCACAAGCCAGGCGCTAGAATCATGCGAGAATAGTGGTCTAAAACTTGGTGAGGAGCATGGCATTTTGTTATGTCTGTTCAACCCGAGTAGTAATGCTTAGGACTTCAAGGGACTTATAAATCAACTCGCTTGTCTCGTACATGCTATAATCCAGCGATTAGCAAGATGAGGCTACCTCGGTGATGTCCGAAGCGATACAAGCGTAGTTTAATTAGGGGTAAAAAAACTAAAAAAAAAACTTCAGCAAGAGCGTTTGGTGGTTTAGTTTTCAAGAACAGAACGAGTTAGAATAAATTGACAGTTACAAATAACTACAACCAGCGGCACGAAATACAACAATGCTGATCGAAACGACGAGCATAAAGACACAGGACACTACATTGCAGATAAAAGTACGCTCTGATGAGAGGCAATGTAGTCACTCCATCGAATAGGGCGGCCGTTGGCTGCCGCTCCATGCCAGAGGTGATCAAGCACCGGCACGAAGTCGGAACCTCGCCAGAACCATGACCTATTATGAAGAAACCCTATCAGCTGCTCCCGAGCCAATTCACGTCGCTTTTCAGTCCGTGCAAATGCACCTGCCTGTTATTATGTGATTTAGGACAGGTAGTCACAAATTTAAGCATAAAGTGACTTACAATAACATATTGAAGAAAGAAGAGGTGGTCGATAGGTGATGGGCTGGAGTTCTTCGCAGACGTTACCAGCTGAAAGACCTGTCGTACGGATGATTGTACCCTGGGATCGTCAGATCTGACGCCGCAAGCTGCCTGCGCAGTCGTGTAAGACATTCGTCTCGGTCTTGTAAGCTCCGTTTCAGAAAGAAACCCCCGCTCACCATATAGAGATAAATTAGTAGCGTCTGACGCCAGCTCTCCTGCACCGCGAGCTGAGCAATCGTTTTGCAAGATTCTTTGTCCACTGTAGCAGGAAGCGGCGGTTGCCATCTCAGAAGACGCTGCTCGATGTTGCTCCAATCATCGGGTGCAGATATCTGAAAACAGCGGGCATTGATTTCGACAAGTATAATCTGAAACTCTGCTGGAAAGATATGAAGTGAATGCCTGTCGGTCGAAAACACTGGGACGGAAGTGTCGTATTCTATTGCTTGAGGGACCCCACATGCCATCGAGCATAGCATATCCAACAAAACAAAATAGTCCAGCTCGTGGCGATTCGAAGCAAGTATGTGGGCCAAAGAAACCGAGGTGGAGTGGTGGCTGCTCGGCCAGAGAGTCGAATCGGAGAAAATAATTTGAAGAAAGACCGGGGCTAGGTGCTGGAGTAGTTGATAGGGGTCGATACGATCGGCAACCCTCGTTTTAAGAAAGGCAAGCTGCGGTTTACATTAAAATAATTATGAGTTTATCAAAAGAGAAAACGCACCTCTAACGTGTCAACGAGATGTGTTTGGTCCTCATCGTAGGCAAGATTTCGAGTTCGTGTCCAGAGATCGTGTTCGAAACGTTCAATCCATTGATTATAATGACTATATTTCTTCGGCAGGGTCCCGTCAAGGGTGGAGTCGATGATCTTGGCTCCTAGAAACATTATACAACGAGTAGTGCTGGAATTAAACGCTCTTTGGATGATTGATGCGAGAAATTTCGCGGCTCCCTCAGGTATCCTGTCAAAGTAGCAGAAACTAAATAGCCTGTCATCTAAACAGATGAGACAAGGTCAGAATAAATTGATTCTCAGATAAGTCAAATGTTTACATTGGGTCACAACAAAATCAACCATCTTCTTTGCGTGGGTTGGTACTGGCGAAAGTCCTCTTGGGAGAGAAAACATGTGCGACGAGATTTGATTACTTGGAGAGTAGCGGGGATCGGATAGTGCGGCAGTAGCCTGAAGTGACCCCCCAGAACGGACCCTAGGTTTCCAAGATGCACAAGAGACAGAGGCGGCCGGTGAAACCAGGGCGTTCCCATAGTTTGAGGCGACTGAAGCGCTAAGAGTCTGAGGTTGAGAGTCCCTATGAGCGAGGCTGTCTCCATCACTAGCGGATGCACTCGTATTATCGTTTTCCAGATGTGAGGTAGAGAATTCATTGGACCCATCCGCCGAAGCTGAAGCGAGTAAATAACCGTTTCCATCGGACTGACACAGATACGATTTCCATCAGTTTGTGAAAATTAAATGTAACAACAAGTAGTTACCTCGGGATACAACACCGGTAGATAATCAATCATCGAAGGGGTGGGTGCGTCGCTAGAAGCCGCATCGACGGGAGGGATGGGTGTTGGCTGGGACGGGGTGAAGCCGCGCAAGTCCGGAGGCAATACCCGCAAATGAATGGGTTCTCTAAGGTTTGGAGCAGTGGTGTGTTCGCTAGGGCCGTCATACCCTAAGCACTCAAACTCGCCCTCCACACATCGCTCACATGTGGGTCGTTGCCTACCGCATTTCTTACGTCTAACGAGAAAGATGCGTGGTTGTGAGATATTTTTGAATCATGATAGATTCTAGTGCTAACCTGCGTCTACAAGTCAAGCAGCTCGTTCCAACGGGGCCAGGCTTTTTCATGAGGAATCCAGGCAGGTGGAGGTGTAGGTGCTTTCGATGCTGGCTAGGAGATTGAAACTAAGTGTTGTACTAATACTTCCAGTCTGTCGTTGCCCTAGATTATAAGAGTAGATAGTGAGCTACCAAGTGATTTGGTCGATCGAGGTTCGTGACAGACCTGCTCCGATGTGGCGGCAGTGTGCTGATGTCATCGGCGCTTACATCCCCGTACATCGCGGGATCTGCGGACTACAGTAGTGGTAAACACTGTGGTTGTTAGCCTCGCGAACCAGCCTCCTATACAGGAGTACCATACAAGCGACAGAGAAGTTCGTTCTTCTAGTTAAGTAATATCGCATACTGAAGCAAGATTCCGTACAAAAGTCTGAAACAGCACGTGACCGCGATGCACTTGACAGTTCCCCTATCCACCAAATAGGGGCCGACTCCTAACATCCCCCGACACCCTTGGGCCAGTATCCGCCGTCACGAGCGTCGGCCATCTTTGTTGTTCGTCCGGATGCAACAACAATCCCGCAGAGGTATAAGTATGGGCGGGAGGGAATACGAATCCTCAGTCACCCATCATCATGCTTGTCGCATTTCCTACTTTTGCCCTGTCTGCGCTTCTGCACTTGCTGACGCCGAACGCGACCGCCTCTGTCACTGAGGCGTCGCGTGTCCTGGCTGTCACGCTGCACAACGTGGACCTAACTGAGTGAGTCGACCCTGTGTCTGTGATTTCTTGTGACTGGGTCTGACGCCTCCTTTTGTAGGTTCTACGACGATCACCCTACTATTCAAGGTCTATCTGGCTACGCTCTCGCTGAGGTGGAGCGTAGCCTTCACATCAGCTCTCCTACCGATGTCCTCTTTTACATCGCTCCGGTCGGTGCGTTCGCCTGGGACTCGAGTCCTGCTTTGCGTTCGTACACCCGCAACGTAGTTTCGTATGCTCGCTCTGCCTCAGCTTCTGCACGCGACGCTGCCTCGAATGTTCTGCACGCACCTCTCGATCTATTTACTCCCGGCCCGACTCCTCTCGATACTCTCTACGCCTCTATCGCCGACGCCCTCCAGGACCCGCTCTTCAACCTCACGTCCACCGCCACCGAGCCAGCGCGAGCTGTGTTTGGACCGGTGTGGGAGTGGACACCGCGCAGCCTGGCTGTCTTCGTGCCTCAACCTGCGTGCCCCGCTCAGATTCTGACGCCCGACATGTCGACTGCGTCTAGTCTCGGGAAGTGTGGACTCGGGCTGGAACGCGCTACGTTTCTGGACAGCCTTGTTCCAATCTATACACCCCCGTCTACCCATGCGATCGGCTCACCTACCAGCTCCCATCAACCAATCAGATCAGCCAACTATCTCGTCATGAGGTGGCATATAGTATGGCTGGCACGCTGGGCTTTACTTGCGTTGACATTGGTTGGACAGAGCTGTGGTGAGTTTCAGTTATATTCTTCTGGTCGCGCTGTTACTGAGACCATCTCTAGGCCGATACGTAGTGCTACATAAAAAGACTGACTGCAGCTTCGGTGAACTGGATGCGCATTCATGTATGTGTTTTTATTCATTATTCATTTTAGTTATTTACTAAGTGCTTCGACCGCAGCTAAAGCATCCGGTCTTATCAATCTCGACTCCAACATCAACCAACCCACCCCCAACGACTTGCCCCTATCCCACCTCCACTCCTCCAGCTCGCTCCTACCTTCTGACCGCCCCATCAACTCTAGTCTCCCCAGCACGTTCAAGTGTCTGACAGGAGAACAACTACTAAGCGAACCCGCGGGTGAGGGAGGTCCAGTCGTCGACAAGGAGGTGTCTGAAACACTGCATATCCCACCGGAGCCCAAAGTCGCACAGGTGAAGGGTACGAGCAATGTTGTTGTCGAAGTAACGCAGGAGACCCGTTCCGAGCGCACCGTCAACAGGGCTATCGAGATCACCCCTTCGCTTAAGCACAATGCACGCCACGACATTCCCAAGAAGCCTCCACCGAAGAAGGAGAAGCGCACGGTCGGGAGAGTGGAGGAGGACATCTTCGAGAGCACGAACGAGTTGGTTGCCTGGCTTCAGCTCAAAAAACGGGAGGACCGGCAGGTCGCTCGAGCTCAGCGCATCGCCCCTTACCTCAGCTCCCCTCGGGACGCTACCCCCAGTGCAACAAACATTACTCCCAGAAACACCGGAAATAAAGAAGACGGAGAGATGGAGCTCAGAAGGGAGCGTAATGGCGGCCAGGTGCGAGGAGGAAAGGTTCGCGTGAGACCTGGTCGCGCAGAGGGCCGCCATATTGAAGGTGGAGGAAGGGACGAGAGGAAGTGGGCGGGAGCAGAAGTGGGGTTCTTGCATATCGGATATGCGGAAGGTGTGTTGGTACTAGAAGGAGTGCCGCTGAAGGAGGGGAGGAGAAAGAGGAAGTGAGGGGTAAGGGAAAGGGCAGTTCGGTCTGGGGGTGGAGTATGCAAGGGGAGGAAGTGGTGCAACACGGACTGACGGCAGAACAACCACAGCAGTAGCAAAAAGGCGAAGAAGACATCGACGACACCCTATCCCAACGCTCCCTTCTCCCATCCCTTGTCGTGACCCTGCACTGCGTTTACTTGAGGCTTTGCTCGTCCCAGGACCACCCGCTGCCGCTGGTCCCGGCAGCGGGGGGACGAGCGTTGCTCAGAGTAGACAACGTGTGGGTAACCTTCGGGGGCTTGGGTAAGGAGGTGGGCTCGGCTACCTACAACATCACCTTGCCAGGGCGTACGTGGTCTCTCGCCTGATCAGCTTGAGACTACTACATAAGCCGGTTCAGAGTCTGATTAGCTCTGGGCTCGAGGTGTTGTGGGTGGCTGGGTATTCTACACGGTCGTCTGTCGCTGTCCAGCATTAGTCCCACTCGCATTCACCCTACCCGTTGCTGAAATCTGCCTTTACCATAAACCCACAATTAAACCGCTCGCCCACCTAATACTTCACTCGCCATTTTATCCACGACTCCACCCAACGTTCTCATCTCGCTACGGCTCCCAACCCACCCAATCCCAAATAACTACCAAGTCTATGTAAAGGCCCACTGGCCGCAGCATCGTACACAACCGGCTCCTGAAAATCTTTAGGATGCTCGAAGTTCTGTCGTATCCGCCTGTGATTTTCTTTCTTGATTCGGACTCGTCTGTTCTGCGTTCTGATGTCTGGTGTCTAATGTTTTGTTAATTTCGTGTTTGAAGCTCGTTGTTTTGAAGTTTATTGTTTTGGTGTATCCTGTTGTTACTGTTTGATACAATGGCAACAGGTTGCACGTCTGAGCGGCCCTGCGTTTGCGTAGGAGGTTGATAGTAAGGTACATGCTTATCCTCTGCCAAAATAAACTGCTTATCGTTGCATCTAATGATGAAAAGTTAAGTGTATGCTGGGTCGAGGCTTATCCTGCGAGTCAGAGGTGCATCTAAGGGGCTTCACAGGGAAACAGCTGCATTGGGAGACGTCACATAGGCAGAGATGCTGCGGCTAAAAGTACAAGCTCAAGATGAGCTGGACAAAAGCATATAACACCCTCAACCGTCCGGACGTGAGCGGACTGCAAACATACTTTTCATATCGTCATCCCATGTCTCACGATGTTGTCTGGGCATTGTACGACTGCGAGCGGGGCTGACCACTTTGGCAATCTATCAGGGTTAAATTGGCGGTCATTTGGCGATCCGTGAAGGTAAAACACTATAGCTCGGACTATTCGAACTACAGATGGCATCAGAGTCTAACAGCTAGAAACCCCCAGCTAAGCGGGGGAGCTTTTCTGTCCGATGCACAGCTCGCCGAAACAGTTCCTGAGGGAGCCTTGGACCGCAGGTGCGCTCCAAAGTGTGCGTCTTTTTATTTTCCAGACTTCAGGTGCAGTTTCAAGGGATTGAAGACGTAGATCAGCTACAGAGGTGGTAGTGCTTCCATCATTCGACCCAGCAAGATCTTCACTCTCGAACGAATAGTTATTATGAGCAGGAAGATTCCGCATCACTAAAAATTATCTCCGAGTAACAAGTATGAATTCTTCCGAGACGCGACCAATGTGCTCACCCAACACTCGAGCGGCGACACCCAGTGTGATCCGAACTAGGAATCCATAGACGATTTACCGAAATTATACGACATGAGTCGTAGGTTACCTCAGCCCCCGGGCCACTAGAACTGCAGAAGCTAAACACAGACGCTCTAGTTTTGCCCACGTCGTAGCCAAGAGGTAAAAGGTCGGAAGTATTCCCCAGGATCACGTGGTAATGTTTAAAGATGTGGATCCACTTGCACCTTAAAAGTCAAACTTTCAGCCAAGCAGGATGGTGCGGATGAGCCCTTGAAACGACCTTGTCCGATGATGGTTGTCTGAAATCTCTTTTGCGGGTGGCGCAACACACTGTATGCGGTTTTAAAATGCTAGGCTTTGTTTCGTGCGCAGGGTCGTGCATCGCACAAACTCTAACTCAGTGAGCAAATAATAAAGTACTTTCCTATCCTTCTTACCACACTCTTACAGCTCAATTCAATCAATCAACCCTCCTTGGAATCTCTATATATTAACTACGTCGCAAAACAAATTACTTACGTCCAACAATGAAACTCTCTTACTACATCGCACTTCCCTACCTTCACGCCTCGCACCCACCCCGCTCACCATACCAACAGCCCCTTCCGCAACATTCGCTAGATATAGAATGCATAGCCAGAAGAAGCATAAGCCGCGTTGCCGCCCAAGAACTTCCACCTCCCATCTGATCGCCTCCCGCCCCTCTCCAGCGTCGACATATCATCTACCCCCAAATAACCTCACGATCGCCTCAAAGGAGCTCGATAGTGTCCGAGATGGTACCAAGGTATTCTTTTTCATCGATACTGTGCGCGCTGTCCGTCGTCATCTGGCTAGCATCAACGACGCAGCCAGGGGCGGGGTCCGACCCACCACGAGGAGAGGATCGCCCCCTCACCCCCAGATAAATCCGGGAAAAACGCAGAAGCGTAGTACAAACCTGCTTTTTCACAACGGTGCCAGGCGGGACGCCCAATCCATTTAGGGAACGACATTGAGCAAAACACGAGTGAAAGAGTGGAGCGAGCGAGGCTGGACGGCCCAAGTGTAGGAGCTCGGCTACCCATGTGGGATCCGCTGTTTGGTCGTTCCGAGTGGCAAGCTGATTGTTTGCTCATTGTGTAAATAACGTTGTGGAAATGGGGTACAGGTCTGAGGAGGCTTTACTCGAGTCGGGAGGCCGCCACTTGAAAGAAGTTGCATATAGCCACCAGCAAGGTCAAGGTCAAATGATTAAACTATCGTGCATCTATCTCGAAATCATATTCCACACTCTAGCAATACAAGGAATAGTTGCGGACCCGATATCGAGAGTGGCGAGGCGCTCATCTCTAGCATAGTGTGAAGTACAAGCATCGTCTGAGTTAGAAAATATCGGTGGGTATAACCGCCAATCGTTTAAAGTATTCACACCCCCAGATAGACCCCAGACGCTGCTTGCATAACGCAAAAAGCTGAGAAGAGTTATCACGAAAGCAAGACGCAAAATAGCCATAGCTGTTGCAATATAAGATCATATTTAATGGTAGCCCCAAAAGATGACTAGATACTGGCAGGATTGGCAATCACGAAATAAAGTAAAATCCTAGTACGAAGATGAGCTTAAATCAGAAATTCATTAGAACCCGCGCATCACTTCCCACCAACACACAGACCCAGCCAATCCTCTGAACACAAATCAACCCAACCATCGCCCCATAACTCCAAATCTATCCCGCCCATCCATCCAGCCGCAGGCACTTCCTCCTCCTTCCCACTCCAGCACACAACTCAAATCCGCAAACGCCGAACCCAACCCACGTCCGCCGTCCGACCGCACCAAAAGCGCACACGCACCCTTGATTTCGACCAAGGTTCCCTTCCACTCGTTCCACACAGAACCCCCCTCACATGCCTCACTAAGAAAAGTCTCACCAGTTGTCTCCGGGAACCTGCGTTCATCCGACCAAGGATCACCCACTCGTTCGACCCAACTTTCTTTCCCTCGCCCGACTAA
This sequence comes from Ceratobasidium sp. AG-I, assembly GCA_015039395.1. Taxonomy (NCBI): domain Eukaryota; kingdom Fungi; phylum Basidiomycota; class Agaricomycetes; order Cantharellales; family Ceratobasidiaceae; genus Ceratobasidium; species Ceratobasidium sp. AG-I. Next base: position 684,797 of record MU132148.1, on the reverse strand, counting down.
GAAACTCGGCCACGGGACACCGGGAGCAAGATCCGGAGGGCCTGGGTGCAGTTGCCTTCTCGGTCGGCGCGCATCACGAGGGTTCCAGTCAAAGTTTGTGCCATCACAAGAGTATTGCGAGTCGTAGAGTCTTTATTGCTGGGATCTGGATCAAGTGAGACTGTTTTGCGGCTCCACTTGAGTATGCAGTTCGTGAGAGGACAGGAGGGGCCGAAGTGTAGGTAGGGCGACAGAGGCGCGTTGATCGGGATACGAGTGAATGAGTAAATATTGTAATAAACGCGGCGCAAAAGACGCGTCCGAGACGCGTAACTTGATGAACGCACAGCCTAGCAGTCTAGCCCGAGTGAAAGACGTCATCAAGACCTTGAACATAGAGGTCACCAGATCAGACGCAGCTATGAGCCGACCGAAACGAGTAAGTTGAGTCTATACATTGGCCATCGGGGGTGGCTCCTAGCAATCGCACACCAACACAGAGGTAGGTGTGTTTTCTATGGGGAGTTCGGACGTTCGGGCCGTGATTTCTGCATAGGGGGAGGGAGGAGAGGCCTAGGTGCCTACAAGAAAGGCGAGAAAGATCTCTAGGGAGGGTCATGAGAGCATACATGCCTAATGTGTGCCACCCCGATTCCTGAGGACTACTCGTATGGGTAGTTCCGAGCCTAGCGACTGGGCTCGTGAGCAATTAAAGCGCGCAAAAGGAAACTGGGGTGTGTTCGAGAGGAGCCTCCCCCGATATCGGTGCACACTCATCCAGCAAAAAGCGGAGCCCTCGGGGGCCCGCGAACCTTGTCGTATATGACTGTGTACTCCGGGAGATAGGAACGCACTCCCCAAAAGTAGGATGCGTCTCTACGCGCGATTTGCAGCGGGCCAAGGTGTGCAAGGATCTCGGCTGGACGAAGAGGGGCACAGCTGAGCTCATCCTAGGTACGTGGCGGTGCCGGTGGAGACTCCGCACCGGGACTCAGGGCTGGATGGGGTGCAGAGTGAGAAGGCTCCCGTGAGAGCGCGAAGACCTACTATACACAGTATAGCGGGAACCCGGTCCGGAACGCGCAATAGGAGAATGAAGCCGAGTTGAGCAAGTGATATCCCGAGCAGTGGAGAGCTGATAGATGGACGAGGAAGGTTGCCCCCAAATGTAAGGAACACCTAGGAGCGCGCGCCGCCTCGAGCATTTCTGGGTGTGCAGTGCGGGCCCCCCGAATGTACCGGTGTGCCGCGCGAGGTGTGCAGAAAGGATGTGCAAAGTCAGGTCGCGACGCGGGTGGGGATAGATTGAGCGAGAGTCTGGAAGGCGACGTGACGAGTTGTGCTGATGATGAGGGGGCTTCGTGTCGATGGGATGGATGATGGGGTCCGTACGAGGCACATTGAACGCAGCAAACGCTTTTCTCGCATTAATCCGGGCGGCGTTGTGCCACATCAAGCCCGACGCCGCAGCGCAGAATGGTCGCGAAATGGTCGCAACAAAGCCGAGAAAGCGCACGAGGGGCACCAGGGGGTATATTACACCATGGGCAAAAAGGCGGAAGCGCGGCCGACGATCAGTTGGTGGCACCCGGTCAGGTGGGGCTAGTCGGCAAATCGTACCGAACGCAGCTGATGCCGGCTCTCCTCCCGACATGGTCGCCGTGCACGTCACCAGCGACACCACCGGCGCTCTGTCTATCCCGGGGTCCGCCTGCACTCCCTATGAGAAGCACGGCCGCAGGGTCGCTTCCCTCCAAGTGGGCTTTTCTCGCCCTTTTCGACGTTGCTGAGATCCGCATGCGATGCAAGTCGTTCCTTTGTCCAGAGCAAGGCCAAAGCTGGACCTACATCAAGCGCCCCTCACGTGACCTTCAAGCATTATTTGCAAATTTCAGCTCGCCAAGTCGCTCAACAGACCATGTGCATATATTGCAATCAGAAATAACTACGCACGGAGTTTGTTCAAGCAGAACTCTATGATTCAGGAACACCGGCCTGCGCATATCTCTCGCTCGTTGCATCCGCACATCGCTTCCATGGCCCGCGCTGAGAAAGGACCGGGATGTTTCGGTCGCAACGACGGTCCCAGAACCTGTAGAGGCAGAAATCAAGAGTAACATGACGTACCATGCAACGGCCCCGCCGTCTACTCTCATTCCGTCGTCCACCATTATCTAATTATCGCGCAATCTCCCGCTAAAACCAAATCGTGTGCTGAGCGGAGATTTAATCCTGTAGAAAGGAGCAGCATCAGTGTGGTTAGCACGTTGAAATGGAATGCTCATCTCTATCCTATCATAACCGAGTCAGTCTGAGACCTGAATAATAATAATTGTGAGGAAGATGACGACTTGGCTGCAATTCGTGTTTCGCGAAACTAGTTAAGCGAGAAGACCATCCGCCTGAGAGCCCGACGCCCGATTAGAGCCAAGACCCTCGAGGCGCACAGCTATTAAACTCTGCAAGCAGTTGGGGTGGTGGATCCATGGGAGCCCGACAACTGTTTTCAGACAGGTCAACTGTCATCTGCGCAGTTGACCGACCTATGTGCTCGATCCTCGTCGCGGCACCTGGGAACCAGCGACCATATTCAGTCAGAAGAAAGACGCCTGTGAAATTACTACCCAGATTCAGTCAAAGCTCGGCCGACTCGCCCGCCCACCTGAGAACCTAATTGCCATATTCAGCTAAGCCCACACCTCTCACTCGATCCTCATCACAACGCCTGAGAGTCCATCCACCAAAAGTATCTAAACCCCGAGCGACCGACTCATTGCCCATGTCATATTTTGACTACTTTCCAGCCACTCGACAACTGGACCACATCCACCCACTGCTCGATCAAACGTGTTAGAAGGAATGATCCGGCGTGAACTGAGGGACAAGGGATGGGCGACGCTTGGACCTTCAGCTTAATCCCGTGCGTCCAGTATCCGGCCGGTCGAGTAGTGTGGCTGAGTCGTGCTATTAATTTGCGATGACAATATGAGTGTATCTGCGAGTCAAGTAATGTAAGATTAATCAGAAACAAATCGACAAACGAGCGTGTCTTGCCCCCACAAAGAACCCACTCGTCTTCCTCATCCACTTACAAATATTCCTCTCGAATCACCAGCCACCAATCACCATCGACTAGATTACGCAGCCGATCGTGTCATATACACCCATCCTCCCAAACCGCCGCGAGTCTCAGGTCCAAGCAGTGAAAGGAATACTACCCACCCTCTCATGCAGGATTGTACTCCCGGGCCGTCACGAGCCGCCAACCAATAACCAGAATGCCGAAAACCAAAACACGACGCGACGCGCTCGGAAAGTCCAGGCCTGGATGGGTGGAGAGGGCGGGGTCGAAATGAGGTATGAAATTACGGAGGAACGGGATGGTGGAATAAGCGCTGGGCGGTTGGGTGGCGAGGCGAAATGAATGGGCTTTCGTTCGTTCTGTTCAGGTCGTTTGGGCTTTGAGATATAAGGTCTTTTGTTGTGAGAGGCAAGAGACGAGGTCCAGTAGAGAAATGAAGTGGAAGGAGCAAGATCTGGTATATGCGCCTGCTGGCGATTGCGGGACACACCCCGAGGGCCGACGGACTCCAGACCAGAGGCAGAATGCGCACTCATGCGTATTAGAGTTCTCCCCCTCCTTCATTTGACTAAAGAGGAAGGAAGAAATTACATTGATTTTCGGCTCGATTTAAGTACTAGTTCAGACATGGCTCCCGCTACATAAATGCAGTCAAGGATATTAGCATCGAACCGCATGGAAGTCTGCGCAAAAAGATCGCACAGCCAAATATCTACATATCCAAGCGCAACGTAAATTTATTCCCCGCGCGAGCACGAGCACAAGATGTTGATCTCGCGAGTCCCCTCGATGGGTTAGAGTTTTGATTCGGCGGCTCACGTTCGTTCCGGGATTCAGGCGGATGAGTCGGTATGGGCTAGTCGGGTGGCAATACTCTGCTCAATCCATGGGCGCCTGTACACGACGAGTGACGAGCGGCAAAGTAGAATATAGCGCACAGGGGGGCGGGTGGAGCCGACGGACCCGCGGCGAAACTGAATCGATCGGTCGATGCAGACATAGGGAGCCGCGGGCGCATAAATCCAAGACATAGATTCCACGAAATCGGGTGGAAATGCGCGGGCACGGGATAGAGTTCTCGGATTGAGTAAATTCAAGGTCAGCGAGCATCCCAGGAACGCGGTACAGAGAAGTTAGAAGCGAGGGGGAGAGACATGGTTGAAAGGGAGTGCTGAATGAGGATGTGGGAGGGGGTGGATATAAAGAGCGACGAGCGGGTGGATGGGATGTAAGTTGGTTGCGGATACTGGGTCCGAAGTTCGGTGAGTAATTTTCCTTTTCGACTGGTGCGTGTTGGCTGGCTTGCTGGATGGGCCGATTGGCTGGTGGGATCCGGGTACTGGGTGCGAGTGCTGACCTGCGAGGTGACTTGGCAGTGCGAAATTCTACTCTCGACCATCACCAGCGGACAGACCACGGCTACGACTATAGGTGAGTGTCGAACAGAGCGCACCGTGCATTGTCGACTGACCTGACTTGTCCAGGATGGTCAGCACCGCCTTGCAACCGATTATCATCCCAGACCAGGTGAGTCGCTTGGACGTCGGTCATAGCGCTTGCTAACCACGAGCAGGAGCCCAAAAGCAGCTTTATTCCGTACCAGCGTCGGACGAGAAGCACAGGCCGGGGGCGGGCAGAAACACACGGTAAGTGCTTTTGGCGCTGGTTGCTTTTGGCCGTGCTTTCCCGCTGCTTTCGGCGGAGGGTGTATGGGGTCCATGTGGGGGCATGTGGGTGCAAACAGCGCGGGCACTGGACACACACACCCATACGCGAACGAGAGTGCTCAAATTCAACTTGTGCAGATTCAGTTCGCCAATCACCCCCTCCCACCATGCCTCCCGCTCGCCCTGACCGCCCGCGCGCCCACCAGCAGCAGCCAGCGCCCAAGGCCCAACCACCTCGCCCCCCCAACGCATGGATCCTCTACCGCTCCGACAAGCTCAGGGAGCTCGCCGCCGACCAGCCTCCAGGCCCTCGCAAGCCTCAGGCAGAAATCTCCAAGATTATTTCCCAGATGTGGGCCTCCGAGGGCCCCGAGACAAAGGGGATGTACGAGTCTCGCGCCGACGAGAAGAAGGCCGAGCACGCTCTGCTCTATCCCGGCTACAAGTTTGCACCGATGAAGCGCGAGGACAAGGTCATCATGCGACGCAACATCCGCCTCGAGAAGGAGGAGGCCAAGCAGGCCGAGCGCAATCGTGCTCGCAAACGCAAGGGCAAGGCCCGTGCTGACGACGAAGACGACGATGCTTATGGTGCGTCTGCATCTCATCCATCTCCCGTCCGCGCTAACCATACAACAGAAGCGCCCTCGCGCCCCTTTATCACCGCACCCACCTCCCTCCCCTACCCCCTCTCGGCCAATACTACTCCTACCCAAGGCTTGCAGCAGCCCCGTCCCGCCCAGGCATGGTACCCTGCCTCGACGTATGGACCCCAGCAGTCTCATCAATACCCGCAACACCATCCATCACCTCCACAGCCATCACTTCATCCTCACTCCCAGCGTCTCCCTCCCCCGCCGCTCGCTTCGCACCTCCAGTCCACTGCATCCGGCTCGCGCACCTCTTCTGGCTCTTCGGCATTCGCCGCTGCTGGCTGGAGCGCCGCCGTCGACCCCGAGGCCCCGCCCCACGCAGACGCACCGTTCAACGTCGGTGCATACCGTCAGGCACACGAGGCAGAGGATGGCGACGAGGAAGAGCCCGCCGTGTGGGAAGGCGAGGAGCAGGAGTTGGAGGCGTGGCATGGGCATGGACGGAGTAGGCGAGGAGCGGTATGGGATGAAGAGCAGGTCCCGAGGCAGCAGCAGTACTCCAACCAGCAATACCCGGGCCAGTATGCTTACTCGCAACAAGAGGGCGGGTATCAGCAGGGAGGCTATTCTCAACAGGTGCGTCTCATGCTTTTTTACGTACAACGATGGCTAATACTCTATACAGCAACAACAGCAAGAGGATCCTATCTCTGCATGGACGTCCATCGACAACAACCCCTCTACACCCCCTCCTCAACATCAACCCCATGCATCCTCCTCTCACCATCCTCAACAACCTCAGTCCCTCACGATCACACTTGATGCGACGCTCGGTCCCTCCGACTCCGACCCATACACCTTCAGCCTCGACTTTGACATGCCCATGGCAGCCTACACTGCCGACCCCGATGCAAACGTTGCTCTCTCCCTCGCGCAAGTCAACATCGGCGAACCTTCTTCATCTGCCGCGGCTGGTCCGGGTCTGTTGAGCGGAGTCGGCGGGTACGGCGTGCCTGGATTGAACGATTTGCTCTCGGCACCACTTCCGGATATCGACGTTTCGTTCGCGCAACCGTATATGTTTGAAGGAAACGGAGACAGGCACGTGCAACAACAACAGGAAGGAGGTGCGGGTGCATCAGGCCCTGGGTTCGATGTGCTGAGTGGGGAGAATGAGGACTGGTGGGCTACGCTTATGGAGGCTGCGTTTATGGGCGGCCAGGGCCAACAGGAACAACAGCAATATACCCAACATGATGACCAGCACGAGGAGCAACAGGAAGAGGACCGAGTGAGCCCTGAGCGAGCGTTCAAGGGCACGGATGGAGGCGTCATGCTTGCTCCCCAGCCTCATCGACAGAGCCAGGACGCGCACTCGATCGTCGCACACCTTGGGTTGGACTCTTCTGTTCCTGTTCCTTCTACCTCTACCTCTTCGGCTCCCGGTCCTTCGACGTCTCGCGCACCTCGACCTGCCCCCGTACATGCGCATACCGCTCCATCCTTCGCGCACGGCCTGCCCTCTCCTGAACCGTTCGCCCCGGCCGAGACATTCGACTCTCATGCTCACGCAAACGGCGGACGTTCCCGAGCAGGGTCGAGCGCCTACCCACCTCCCACCCAATACCACTCCGACCAACCACAAGACGAGCGGGAACCGTACGTCCAGCCCTTTGCACAGATCGCAGCCGCCCCGGCCAGCCGAAGAGCAACTGGCGGGAGCTGGAGACCTCAGCCACCACCTCCCCCACCTGCTCAGGCAAGGAAGCAAGCACCTGGTCTGGGTGTAGGTCGCATGCCAGGAGGGTTCCCGTCGCCTTCGGGTGCTGGAGGGTTCCCTTCTCCATCTGGTGCAAACGTGTTCCCCTCTCCCTCGGGTGCAGGCGTGTTCCCGAGCCCATCGGGCGGACCTGCGCCTCAGCCTCGTGGGTTCCCGAACTCGAGTTTCCCTGCTACGCCCCAGACGGCTGGGACGGCTTCGCCTCAGCAACCCGCGTACTACCAGCCACCTTCTCAGGCCCCTGTTCGTCATCAACAGCAGGCACATCCGCCGCCTCCGTTCTTCAACACGCGCAAGGGCAAGGAGGAGGTCAAGGTCAAGGACAGCGAGGCGTTTGATTTCTCTGGATGGGGGAGCCAGTATGCGGGGCAGCAGCCGCCGACGCCTGCGGAGGATACCGTGCGCCGGGGATGCATTGGTGCCGTCACGCATTGAACTCGTGAGTTACTCTTCCTTGCTCACATCCGAGTTCAAAGCTGACTGAAACCTAGTCCCAGGCGTTACGATATGATTTCTGATGACTTGTTATGACCCTTCCATTCCGTCTCGTTTCTATGCGTCGAGTAATCTGTCCTTTTCTTTACTGTGTTTAGACTTGAGGTCTTTTGTACTACCGCCGACGGTTGTATCCATTTTCATTCTATATCTATCTGTCTATCTATCTCAAACACAAACCACCCATTCCCCATTCCCACGTGGACTCTCACACGTTTGGACTCTCCCGCTTCCACCTGTTGCGTTTGGTTTGAGGTTCATGTCGAAAAATAACCCCCGTGTTGCGTTGTTTGTTATGACTTATCTTATTCTGTGTCTTCTTTCTGTTCGTTTGGGGGTATATGAATATAAAGCCTGGTTGATGTGTATCACTTTTGCGTGCGTTTAGAGAAGACCCAGTGTTAGGTGTAGGACGACTAAGCGACTAGCGTAAGAAGAGTAATTAATAGGGGCAAGGACCCCAAGTGTGGAGTGTGAGGTAAGACTCGACTTGTATGCTGAGACTCACTCGGGTTCGGATGGAAGTTTCACTTGGGCTTTGGGCAGGAGTATAGGCCATCTATCCGCGCCATAGGGGCGCACGGACGAGCGGACCAGAGGATCACAGGGCATTGGGCAGGCTGAACGCTCACCAGCCCATCGCAAGCACCTCCCAAAAGGACCCGGCATCTCATCGCGAGCGACACGCATTCATATGACTCGGCAACGCGAGCAAGCTCCTATCAAAACAAACCACGAACGAAGGAGAATTTGCGGCGCTCGTTCGCCTCTGTGCAGCTCATCGACGCTGTCATTCGATTTTCCGCCCTGGATACAGACTAACCCGATTAGGACACTCATTCGGCGCGGTCGGTGCGGGATCAAAATATATGTGTTTTGGTTTTTAGGAGCGGGAGCGGGAAGGATGAGGGGGTGGATGGGATGGGATGAATGGAAGATGGTCGGGCGAATTGGTCGGGGTGACAATAAGTAATGTCGAGGAGGGGGCCACAAACAACGGGTGATGGTGATGACCCTACGACTAAGCGGTGGGCTGACCCCGATTTCAGATTTGTATGGTATAGGGGAGCGTTCATATCACCTTATTTGGGAAGGAGAAAGGGGCGAGGGAAGAAACACGTTGTGCGGTGGGCTCGAGCAGTACGGTACGCTTTTGTTTTTCAGCTCGGTTTTTGTGCGTTTCTTTTCGGGAAAGCGATGGTAAGAGTTCGAAGAGGGCTTTGCATGTGTGAATTTCCGTTTTTAATGCGTCGGCTTACGCTGGGAGGTATTTCATGACCCTCGATGAGGCGATAGGCCTTATGGTGATTGCGCCGACCCTGGGCGTGATTTGTTTGACAGCGCTCGTGGGTGGTGGGCTATATCTGCGGCACATCTTGCTCATCGATGTCGCCTTGGAAGCTCTGATACGCTGTGCTGTATTATCGGCTGTTTCATTTCGTGCGAGATGGATTTCAGACGCATTTTGTCCCTCTCCTCCCTGTCCTTCGCGCCCACGTGATCCTCCCAGTCGTGGGATATATGCCCAGCTCGGGTGATCAACATACTCGAGCATGTGCACTCTCGCGAGCTGATTTCCGGAGATAGCAGCGTGCCTCCTGGATTTCGGAAAGTTTAGGAGAAGCGGACGCGGCCGCCAGAATGGGAACGCTTGTCCATTTACAGGAGGGTGATGGGCCTTGACTTCGACCTCTCCTCCCCATCCTGGCCGCCAGTGGGCTTGCTTTCTTGCGTCGGAATGGATGTCTCTCATTAGCGCTCAATTTTCCTTGGTTTCCCCAGTCGTCTTCCGTCATCGTCACTCTTCTGATGTACCCGTCCTTCGTGGGTGACATAACACTGCGTCTAGCTTCGCAGTAGAATTTTTATTTCGTCAATGCGGTTTGTATTCTGTCCGACGATTTCTGGAGTCTCGATTTTGTAAATTGGGCGCTTTATCGCTTTTTATTCTTCGATTTTAGCTTTCTCACGCATATGGGTTCGCTGGATGGATTGCATGAGCGGGTCGAGATTGGTTGATCCAGTCTATGCTGTTTGCGAGACGGCGGTGAGCCGCAAGACCGCCGTTCAAGCCGCGGCGACTATCAGCTGCGCAAGTCCGAATATTGGATGAATTTTGCATGCTGAGGATCTTCGCGGAAGCTGCTATGCTCGGCATACAAAGCAAGGCGATTAAGACGATTTGTAACTCAAAGGTAGACCTGACGTCGTTAAACTTTAAGAAGAAACCGATCGAATTAGACTCGTCTATTGTGTCGGGATTTGTTTAGGCCTGCTTGATCTGGGGAACTGTATGCAGTCAATTAAGCGCAAACAGTTCCAACTTGGCTACACCTAATTGTCGGATCGCACATGCGCTCCACCGTACTTCGAAATGCATTATTATCCTGCCCCGCATGCACCCAATCTCGTTGGTAATCTCGGTCGACCTCCTATAGAATATTGTTTGTCGGCTGTCCGGTCCACAGCTGTCAATTAGGCTGATCTTCAGGCAACGACTTCCGGATGCGCAAACAACCTCAACCGACATTCGCCTGCATTTCAAAGCCCGAACATGTAGCCGGCAATAACGTTGTGGGTCATCAACACTAAGCGCGGAGAGGAGTGTTTACCGACGTTTAATGAACCTCCTATCAGGTGGCATGTTAGACTCTCAAGTAGCTGCCTATTACAGCGATCAAGGTAAGCGTTCTGGTGCCCGGGACCGCGATGAGCGAGCACATGTAACAAAGGAGGCTGCTGATGTGGCTGATGCTAAGCAAATGTCGGTCTTTCTCGAGCAGCGCATGAAATCGCCGCCAGTGGCATACTCTAACGATAGGCACAAATGTATCAACACTCTTAACTTTGTGTCGTGCCACAGACAGAACAGCGTGTTCTTGCCATGCGGCGTGGATGGGGGTGAACGGGGATCAATCACTGTTGGGCACTCCGGTGCAGAAGGACGGTGACCCAGATATATAGGACGCCCCCCATGATCGCAGCAAGGGACACGCGACGCCACGAGAGTGCCACGCGTGTTTTCTACTCGCGTATGACATATATCAGCATAGCATCTGCACCATCCGGGATGCGTGAATGCGACGCACGTCGGACTGATGCCCCTCCGGTCTTGTAACCAGGCTCTAACATCAACGAATGAGCCGCATACCCCCGGTGGCGGGGTGTCAGGATTCCCACCGCCTCCTCCTCGCCCGCGCTCAGATGCCGGCTAGTTTATCGGGCTTTTATGGCTTTTACGTCTCAGCAAGAAACTGCCTAAAGAGAACTGCGGATATCTTGTCGATCTCTCATCGATGCAACCACACTCAGGTTCATCTCGGTCCTTGTTTGTGGCACAAGATCAAGGCGGTAGAGGAAACTCGACCATATCGGATGTTCGCTCTTGTGGCATCGATATCTAGCGTCAATCTGCGTACATTCCATCTTGTCTAGCGCTGTCTTGCTCTTCAACTGGTCATTCGCTATGGCTGGCCGGCGGCACAGTTGTGGGACTTCCGGCGGTCCTACGGGCAAGGTGCCGGATTATTTTCTATGAAAGACCTACTTCATGACTTTGAACTTGAAAGTGCCTCATGATGATTCTAAGAATACATTATACTTGGGTATGTTTTGTTTATCGTGTGACACACTCACTTATTCTTTGATAGGGGGGATAGTCGCGCTCAAGTGCGAATAATGCCTCATTAAGCCGTATTGTAGTCTTGTACACCCACGAAGGCAGGTTGCCTACGCTGCCTCTGATCATCGCGTACCTTCAAGGTGCGTTGATAATATCACGGCTGGGGTTTCTAACTCATTTCGGCCCAGGCAACGTGGGGAACCCATCCATCGTATTCCCATATTTTGCTTGTTGATGGGACTCTCGAACGACCAATCTGGTCGAGACGTAGTAGTCGTAGTGATATTGCTTGGCTCGTACTGGACGCCCACAAACAAACACCTTCTGAAGTCGGGTTCCTATCACACTATACGGCTACACTGGAACGAATCTCTGCTTTGGATCACAACTCCCCAGTCATCTCATACAGACACTCTTGGCGGACCCATCGCTGTCCAGCCGCTTGATCCATCGCGTTTACCGACAACCAGAAATCCTTTAACTCCTAATTCTGAGATTCTTGGTTCGAAGGTGAAAGGACTGGCGCTCGAGAATGCATTCACTTCTGTGCCTGATGTGGTTCGAACGCTCTATTCCTCCAAATGGCTTCTATACTGCTACCTCGGACCGCTCGGACACGATAAATGAGACGTGCTCGCAGTTCTACGCCAATACATACGGCCATCTCGCCCATCCAATAGCACTAAATCTTACTCCCCAGAAACCTCGCCCCAGATCACCGCGCTTCAAAAGATTATCCGTAGCCCCCTGTCGATCCTCATCATAAACTCATTCAACAAAGAGCTCGTACCTCCCCAGATGGGCGAAGATATACTGAATGACGCTTCTGCTCTTCGTATCCTGGCCAAAATCAGCTCTAGAATCGGCCCAGGGCTTGTGGTCATTCCATCGTCGCTACAAGATACTGCCTTTACGAGACGTGAATGGAAGGAGGCGATAGGAGGGCATATAAGAAAAGTCGCTTCGCAGAATCTGAATTGAAAGGTAGGTTGAGTTTATCGTGGATCTGTTTGGTGGTATAGGCCTGGTTGCTGAGGTCGGGTTGAAAGTTTCAGGGTGCGTTCTCGAACGTATTGTTCTCGAGTGTCTCTGTGTATGAAGTTGTTGAAACGAATCGGTGGGGTTTATATCGGGTTGTGTGTGCCTGCGAGATGACTTTGTTCTGGCTATTGTTCGGTGCTACTTTTGGCTACTGACAAAGCGGTGTTCTTCATCCCATATGGGGCTTTGGTTCTATAGGATATGTTCCTGTTGTTGCTTACTCGTGCGTCGCTTTTAGAGCTACTGGAACGGTGGACGAGAGTTATTTACGAGTGCTTTACTACCCTGTGGTGTTCTCGTGTTTATGGGGGTTGGACTTGGGAGTAGCGCCCAGGTGCCCAGCCCGGTCAATCTAATTTGTTATGACGTGGAGCACGGTTTCCACAGACTCAACCTCGACCGCAAAATCTTTATGCTAGCTCAAGCCGGCTCTGTATAGCTATACACGCCTGCCATGGATAAACACGGTGAGTAGATGACTTCTTACCTCGATTTATGGGATCATTGACGACGATGGTTGTATGTGTTCCAGTTGCGCGAGGCATGGATTCACTGCGCGCCTTGCAGCTCAGAGCTCGCCTCGAATCAGAATATAGCTCCGATGTAAAAAATTGGCGAAGCATACTTACGATCATCGTCTTCTTGATTGCTAGTAAGTCCTCCATACTCTTTTAAGCAAACAGAGAATAATTATTTTAGATATCTTGGTTATCGCACCTTTTCGGATTCCATTGCCGCGTTTTACTAGTGTACTCGTATCGAAGCTGTTTCCTCGTCTACGAAAGGATCACGAGCGTCGTCTGCATTTTCCGGTCAACTTTGTTTCTGCCCCCGTCTTCGGCGTCTTTTTTCTCTGGGCTGCGCAGTGTATCAATGGGACTATCGTTCGAAACGGAATTGTTGGAGTGGAGGGTATAAAACCCCTCGATATCATGGCGTTATTTATCTCCTTGGTTCGTCGTCTGTGTTCCGCGCCAATGCGTCCCTCTAATAAACTAGCTTCAAACAGGCCTATATCGCAATCGCACTCGATGCCACTGGCCTCCTCCGCTTTCTCGCCTTTTGGGTGGTTCGCAAAGGTGGATCATCCGGCCCTCGTCTCTACCTCTTCTTGTACCTTTTCTTTTTCACTTTTGGGGTTATCGTCGGCAACGTGAGTGTCGTGTTCTGAAATCCACGTCTAAAGCCTGATCATCTTCCCAGGATCCTATTATCCTTTCCGGTACAGCCTTCCTGGCGTATTTAACTCGGGTGGCTGGGATCGTTCCTCCTACGGCGTGGATCTTTGCTCAGTTCTGCGCGTGCAATATTGGTTGGGTTTATTTCAGCCTATCATGAGTTCTACCACTGACTAGCCATTTTACAGCCTCAGCCGTCCTTGTCTCGTCTAACCCGACGAATCTTGTCGTCGCTGGCGGGTTTTCTATCTCGTTCTTGGCTTTCACTGCAAACCTAGTGCTGCCTGTGATTGCCTCTGCTGTTGCTGTCTATCCTGTGCTGCGATGGGTCTTGTTTCGCTCGACGACCTTGATACCACCTTCTATCTCAGCCCACGGCCTCGACCCCAAAGCAGCTCTAGTAGACAGCCATGGCGCAATATTTGGATCGGCACTTATGTTGACGACACTCGTTGTGCTTGTTGCGACTAGTGCTGCTGGGTTGCATGTCGAGGTCTGGATGATCACTGTCCCTGCGGCCATTATTATGTTCCTCCGCGACGTCTGGCATGATATAAATGCTCATCGACGGAAATCGGAGATCAAGTCTAGGTCAGCGCCCAGTTCGCCTATTCAAGAGCACCGTTCCGCAGGTCCGCTCCCTGCCGAAGTCGGTGAAACTCCTCAGGAAAACGATGCGATTGAGCTATCTACATTTCCGACAACCATTGGTACTCGCAAAGGTTCGAACGTTTCGGTTGCAACGATTGCTGCCCCACCAACATCTTCGGAGAGGGCCCCCTCGTCACCGTTCGGACTAGTACGAAAGTTCCCAACACCAATTACTACACTTCGTCGACTCCCGTATCCTCTACTACCCTTTGCATTTTCTATGTTTATCCTTGTTCAAGGGTTAGCCTCCACGGGCTGGATTGCAGTGTTCGCTGGTTGGTGGGCTGCATGGGCTCGGGCTTCTGGTGTTATCGGAGTTGTTGGCGGTATGGGTTTCGTTTCCGTTTGCCTTTGTAATGTGAGCCCTACGCTAAATCACTTCTTGCGCATTACTGACTGGCATGTGGCCCTAGCTCTGTGGTACCAACATTGGAGCGACAATCTTACTGGCTCGCGTAATCCAAGTTTGGGAAGTCCTGGATGCACCCTCTGCGCGCGACCGACATGGGGCCATCTACGCGCTCGCACTCGGCTCCAACTACGGGGCATTCTCTACCGTCTTTTCGGCATCTCTAGCAGGGTTGCTTTGGCGCGACATCCTGGCCCAAAAAGGAATCATTGTGCGACGTTCGGAATTCGCAAAATTGAATTTTTTGCTCGTATTGGTGTCGATGACTGTGGGCTGCGCTGTCTTGGTTGCGCAAATATACGTTCGTCCTCCGACGTAACTTCGTGGTGTAAAATGGGCTCCCAGTGGACTTTTGTGAATATACCAAATGCGTTTTCAATGAAGCAGTATAATCGCCTTGAGGATCTCTTTAAACGTGAGGACGCGACTGCTCTGTGAGACCTGCCGTGCGTAGACTAGTGAGTACTGTGGTTCGCGTAGTCTGTTTAGCGACTAAAGATGATTCGTTTCAGCAAAATTATCCCAGTCTCTGCAAGCGCCGTTGCTTCTGAGACGCTCTCGTCGAAAGCCTGACCACAAAAAAATCACAACGCAGCTGCTCAAGAGCGCACGTTCCAAGGGGATTTAGTATAGCTATGGCCTAGCTTTCCAGCGGAACGGCCAAAGTATGAATGCGCCGGCACACTCACGTGATATCCCCCCACAGTCTACCTCAAAATTACCTTAAATCGCTAAATTAACCCTTCGCAAGACCACCTCCCCACACACTCCCCACGTCCACGGGGTCGGATTTTAGGTCTGTTATATACAGACACGACTGTTATGTGAGCTGTATCCTAATCCGTCCAATATTGCTTGACCGTGCCCAGTATGCCGAACGGCCTAAGCGCCAACGTCGAGCGTGGCTATTTAACGGGGGGCGAATGCGAGGGGAAAACTCGAACACCGTTCACCTCTCCAGCCTTCAGACCTTCAGACCTTCACAACCCAAACCACAGACCCAAACCCAAACACCCCAAAACACAAAACACAAACCACACCCACCTACTTATCCTCCCCACCCCATACATACATTCATCCCCTCTAACCCGAACATATATTCATCCTCCTCTAACCCGCACATATACTCATCCCCCTTTAACCCGCACATATACTCATCACCCTCTAACCCAAACACATACTTACCATCATGCACGCCCTAGACCTCCTCCTCCAGATCCGCGCTCCCCTTGATTTTGCCCAACTCGACGAGCGCGATTGCGTTCGTCGTGTGTATGCTGCCGTTATTGAGCAGGTAAGGCCCCCCTCTCTATTTTCACTTACAACTCGTATACTAATCGACTTTTATCTTTGCGTTTATAGATTTACGACCCAACTCGACTTGTGTCCGAGGACTATGTCAACTGGGTCAGTGATAATGTTAGTGCTTTGTGCGAAATCGCCGAGTACTACGGCGCCGATTGCCGTGAAGATATGTCTGCTCCGGATTTCACGGTTAGTCTCCCCATTCTCTCGTCCTCAGTGTAGCATCTGACATTTGCTCGTCTGCGTCTACAGATCCACGAGGAGCAAGTTGCGCTCTTCCAGCGCCTCGTCTCCCATTTTGTCAACATGGTAGAAGACAAGGACGCACTCATGGTGACGTGCAACAAGGTATGGAAGATGTCCAAGCTGACCCCCAAGCAGTTGTGCGCCGAAGGCGAGCGTATGCGCGCGGCGGTGTATCAGAAGAAGATGTATGAAGTGAGCGAAGAGACGTTGGTGGAGATCGAGAAGGTCAAGATGGAGAAGAAGAAGTCGGTGGTGAAGAAGGTTGTGATGATGATGAAGTGGTGAATGCGAAGCGGAGTGAAGCAGTGAAAGTGGAGAGGATGAAGTGGCATGCACGAGGTTGTTGGTTGATACTTCTAATCGGTTTCTTTTGGTTTTGGTTTTGGTTTTATATTTTAATTTCCTTCGTCCTGGTCGTCCTATTAATAACGCCTCCCGAACTCACACCCCTATCCCTCAACCGTTCCTCCGCTCCTTCATAATCCCCCAAGTCCAATATTCTATACTTTATCGCTTCAACCCACTACTTCTTTCATTATTTATTCCTATATTTAGTACCTTTGGACTCGGTACCCTTAAATGAAGAGTAGAAGAGTATCTGTTGTCGAGTAAAAGTAAGTTGATTGCATAATCTACCTTCACTATCTGTTACTGACCTCTAGTCCCTAGTTTATTGAAGATGAGGATGCGAACATTACTTCGCATATACTGAAAAATCGAGTTGATGTACCAAAAGTAAGTCTCTCATTCAACAAGCACCCCCTGCCGCTAATTGAGCTTACGAAACAGGACGCTAGTGGGATTAAACATTACATACCTAAGCGAACCGTGCTGAAAAGATTGGATAGAACTGTTGTTGAATGTAGGTCTTAAATATCTTAGCGACACTATGGTATTAACAAGTCTTACGAAGCCTATTAGAATCCACTGTATCAGCCACCCCCATATCCCATATCCCACATCCCACATGGCCCTCCTGTTACCCACTATGCACCGTCTCAGAGATATAATAGGGCGAATCCAATCGCTCCTGCTTGGACAGGGCATGCGCTCCGTTTCAGCCTGCCCTTGGCTGATTCCCGACACCCATCCAGCTCCAAAGCATTCCCATATCGGACACTTCAGCCTGGATTGTACCCCTAGCTTCGCGGCCTTGGCCTTGAATTAATTTGGTTCCCGGGTTTCAACTTCGCCGTCGCGATCTTGGCTTAAGTTCGAGCTATTGCATCATTCCAGTGCAGATCATCTCGTCAACCAGCGGGAATCATGAATAATAATATTGAAGTTCGAACACGAAAACGAACGTAAAGCATAACGTACAAGTATACGAGACTATACGACAGACCCAGAAAATTATAGTACATCCAAGCAGAATTACACACTCCCTCCCTCATCTAACCGTCTAATAACCCCCCTCCCCCCGGGCCTACCAACTATGTTTCCAGTAGTTTATCGCCCACCTCGCACCCGTCATCTGTTTACACATCCCCGGATCGAACGTTGGCCAATTCATTCTACACACGCACTCTTGGCCCGCAGCCAAGACCTTTGGTCTCGGGTGGTCCCACGTAAACGGGTAGATGACGTCTGGCGAGAAGACTACGACGGGCGCAAACGTGTTGTTGGATGTCTCGGGAGTGAACGTTGTATCCGATTCTGAGAGTGTGAACGGAAATTCGAGCGAAGTGGGGGAGTACGTTATGACAGAGCGGCGGAGTGCGACTGGGCCTGTAACAAATTCTGTGCGGCCAAAGTGGATTAGTTTAGGGCGAGAGGTTGTGGGAGGGAGTGAAAGGACGTACCAGGGTCTGGAAGGGGAGCTTCTACATCCCAGACTCTTGCTCTGCACCAGTTCACGGCGTCCTGGGCTGCAATGAGCCAGAGCGGGTGACCTGGTGCTGATGATGCCATGAACGCATTAGGAATGGAGTGGATCTCTTGTAGGTAAGTATCCATCGATCCGAGGAATGCGATGGGTACTGAAAGAGCACTGGCGGGGTCTTGTGCTGCGAGGAGTGGAGCGAGGGGAGAGACAGCTTCAGAGTCGAGGTCGGCGTATATACCGCCAAACGTGTACCTGCAGCCAGATTTTAGCTTAACAAAGCCTGAAATGACAGAAGAGGATAAACGCACATGTACAAGTTCCTCGAAAAGTCAGCTCGGTAGATATTAGAGGGCAAAGCCAGGTACGCATCTATCCACTCGGGATAAAATGTCTTGACCAGCTCGAGGTTGTCGTCGTCATTCCAAAGGACATACTCCCAATCTGGATACACATTTCGCCACGATGACATCATGGAGTGATAGTTTGCGGGTGGGTATCGTGTTTTCCAGCTCTGGTGAATGACCTTTCCTGACGCCACTGCAGCTGAAACAGGTCGTCCTTCTCGGAGCGCGAGCGCCTCGGCAATGAGCATCGAGGCATTCATCGAGTGGGGAAACCCATCGACGTAAGTTGTCAATTTCGTGTCCCGGTAGACTGCTTGGCAGATGTTGCTCTGGATTGACAGGCTCCCAAACTCGAATGTTGACAGAGCACCAAGGAAGACGACGACAGTGAGGCCGACCCATGCATGTAATCGGTTGAAGTTCAGCAGGTTTCGCATCGGTTCGAATCAGCGGGAGGAGAGGAGTAAAGGTCGAACATCGGTGAGAGAATTTAAATAATGGTCTGCTCATTTGAATACGAGTTACGCTTGCTCGGTATGCCGCAGTATGAGAGAGGTGACATCATGTAACGGCTCTATGCTGCTGTCTTACGTGGTTACTAAATCAGGGTGCCGGAATGGCCAATTTCATCGAAAAGACCCTGAATGTGTACGGATTGGTAACGTACAGGCTATTCTTGCATCGGTTTTGTTGATCCTTTACCCGCCCCTCGGCCTCCCAGCACGGCTTCGGGCGCATATACTTCGAATCGACATGAGAATCCAGACCGATCTGTACCATAGATGACCACTATGCGTATTAAGAGGCTATGAGCTGCTACACGCAAGTCAGCATGTCGCTAGCATGTTTGTGCGACGCCAAACGTTGCCAGCATATACACCGACCCCCTGTGCCATTACACATATTCCACCTGTCCCGCAGTCCGCAGGCTATCGTTCGAGAAAGTTTTGCTACTCTCCGCAGCAGCTGTTGCCGAGATATACGGTTGTATTTTTAATCTGGAAATTACAGTAGCCTGTATCGCAATCATACGTCTAACAATGCTGGCATTCTCGAACACGAAGTACAATACACAATCAAGGGAGGGTTGGATCATTTTTCCACCGAAGCTTCCATCATGCTCAGCTCTTCTTCTTGCACGGGAAAAATCGGGGTGGGCTCATAAGATAGTGTATTTTACTCGTTAATACATAGCTCATTCTATGACCAGCAATCGAAGCGGTATGCAGACCGAGCTCAAGACAGTTGCTCTATTCGAGGCAATGTAGTATTCCAACTATTCTGCCCGTAGACATAGCCAACCGCAGCTCGCAAAAGAGAATATGCACTTCCCACAGCGAGGATCACGGGCAAACTCGAAGATACTCAGCCTATTGCTCTTCATTGACTGCTTACCAAAGTGGTTACTGGGTTGCCCTGCTAAGGCAATGGTCTTCGACCGCGTGTGTTCGAATCGCACAGTAGTCGTTTTTTGGTGCATCTCATCGGCGCTCCTCATCGAATCTCCTGAGCTCCCCCCTCCCTGTCCACTCGTCGCCCTCGGTGACGGTTGTTCTACACTGTTTCAGCTCTACCATGTTTTTAGGACACACGCAGCAGAGCAATTCTCCCTCTGGGAATTCCGCAGCCCACCAAGGCACCCGCTCGCTGAATTTCACGACGAACCAAACGAGAGATGTAAAAAACTATGCATTGCAAAACGGATGATCAACCCCCAAGAGTAACACCGGAGAAAAACAGCAACAATGAACATACAAGTACAGATGGAATAGATGAAGGGCTACATAAAAGCATAGATGGATGACAAGAAATCGTTAAAGACGTCAGATTCGTATCTAGCGGAAGGCTGGGACAATACTAGAGAAAAGTCGCGCGGCGTAAGTAACATGAAAAAATGGCGAAGAAGAAGGTAGACTTACTTGGGTGTGATTGCAGCCGTCCTCTTCAGTATGACCTTGTACATCTGGGGGTCCTGCGACGGCTCCGAGATCTGAACCTCAAACTGTAGACAGCGCAGAATTGTCAGTTACTAGTGTATAATGATAGCGAGGGATAAACCCCACCTCTTGCCCGCCGCTGACTTTCAACTTGCGGTGCGCATACATCATCTTCCCACCGTCATATTCTGTACGTGCAAGAGGCGAGAACAACTCAGGAGCAACCGTCTTCTGGAGCGTGTCAAAGATCTTCTTCCGAGTGGCAGGCACAAGAGATTCAGCCGGCGAGATTTCTAATCACAGCAAAACAGAGTGAGTTCTAGTCCCAGTAAAAATCAAGAATAATCACTTACGGACTAATAAACCAAAAAGACAACGAACGAAAAAGATCTAAAGTCAGAAATTACCCCCGGGCTTGAATCCAAAACACTCACCATCGTACTGATAGATCGTATTCTCTGGCAACCGCATCCCATAATTGTCGCTCGTGAGCAAGATCGGCGACGTCAACGGCTCAATGTACGTCCCATTCGGCGAATGCACAAGCGTCGTCGAGATCCTGTTCGGCTTCGTAACTTTGGACCGAGTCACCCTATCATTCGACACAGACACGGGGTCCCTCGCCGACTTGACGGGAGTCCTAGCTTGCCTGGACGGCGACGGCCCGCGCTCACGCTCACGTGTAGGCGTAGGCACACCAGTCGACCGCTGACGATACATATCCCCTGGAACGCGGTTCCGGCTCGTCGGGCTCGTCTGCGTCTCCTCACGAGGCGACCGCGCTGTCGTAGTCGAAGCCAAGATGTCCCTTCGCACAGCTGGCGCATGCTGCCAATCATCGTAAATCGGCACATCCCTCAACCTCGTAAACTCGAACTGGGGCGCGCGAGGCTGAGGTACAGCAACAACCGGTACTGCGTCCACCGTCCGCTGCTTCAAGATACTCCTTGGCATTGGCCTCGACCCAGATTCAGCAATGCTTCCGTTCGTGGTCGTGGATTGTGGCATACGCATGGGCAACGGCTGGGAAGGCGTCTGCGGCGACCGGAACGTCACAGTAGAAGCGTTCACGCTGGGAGAGACGGCACGAAGTGTCGCCGCCCGCTTCTCGGTGCGATCGCTTGCGGGCGGGGTGACCTTGCGTTGGGCGCGTTCCTGAGTATCCATAGAATGCGCACGTTCCGGGGTGCTGGGAGAAGCCGCATCGGCGAGCCAGGTTTGGCGGAGGACAGCACGAGGAGGCTCGATCCTCGAAGGGATGGGCGAGGGCGCGACGGCCTTGGGAAGGGGGAGCGGGGGGATCGGCGCCGAGGGAGTAGTGGTCGTGATCGGCGAAGAGGCAGACGCCTTTGGAGTCGAAGCAACGAAAGTCACTGGTGGTATATTGGTAGATACCCTCAGTGGCGTAGCGGTGGCGGACCTTGACGGAGTAGCAGTGGTAGACCTTGGCGGCGAAGAAACGACAGAGCTCGGCGGTGAAGCCATCGTTGGCCTTGGGGGCGGCGAAGCGGTGGATGCAGTGCGAGCGGGAACGGCAACAACAGGAGTCACGGACTGAACAGAAGCGGCTGGGATGACAGGGACGATGGGCATAGCTGAAGCAACGGTGGGGCTCTTCGAGGTCGAAACGCTAGGCGCATTCATCACCGCGCGCGGCTCGGGTCGAACAGGCAAGACTTGGGCGTTCGCGACGACTGGAGTCCTGCCGAAACCGGGAGCGACTGTGGGCGTTGCAAGACCGGTTGCTGGGCGATACGGCCATCGAGACCACTGAATCTTCTCTGTCTGAGGGGCGGACGGCGACGTGGTCCCTCCAGCAGGCGAGGTGAGCACAGATTTCGCAGGAGCCTCTTCCTTTGACGGCGTGGCTAGGACAGGCTCAGGCGCGGACTCGGTCTCTGGTGTGGGCTCTATCGTAGAGACCGACTCAGCCTTGGCTACGGGCATGGGCGCGGGTACGGGAGCGGGTACGGGAGCGGGCGTAAGAGCAGGAGTAGGCTCGGGGGCCTTCTCAGCGGTCTGACCAGAGGGGGATCTACCAAAGCCGAACCAACGGAAAGGCGAAAATCCTTCTTGAGCCTTTGGAGATACGAGGGCGGGAGGCTCGGACGTCTTGGTAGTTTCCTCGACAACTAGGGCTGGTGCTGGTGATTGTGCCCTCGGGCTCGAGACATGAGAGTCGACAGAATCAGCCTTGGACACAGACGACCGCTGCTTGGATGAGGGAGGAGAGGCGACGGGGATCGAAATCAATGGAGGCATAGCCGAGCGAGTGCGCTCTTTCTCCACAGGAGCGGGCTGCGGGGTCGTGTCGATGTCGCTGTACGCAGGTGGGACGGACGATTGGCTCTTGGGAGAAGGCACTTCCACAGGAGTATGCGGGAGAACATGTTTCGACACAGTGGACGAGGTATCGATAGGTTCTACGATTGGAGCACTCGCAGCTGGGACTGGTGCGACCGGGGTTTCCTCGACAATAGCGGTGGCTACAATAACAGGCGAGAGAACTTGTGGCGCTGGCTCCTCGACCGCTCGAGGGGGTTCCGGTGTCTTGTCGCGTTTGCTCTTCTTCGAACCCTTCTTGGATTTGGACTTCGTCTTAGTGCGGTCCGCTGTAGATGGCTCCGGAACTGCTTCTGCGATGGGGATGACAACCTCTGGCTCGGAAACGACAGGTGCAAGCTGCGGCTCTGGCGCCGGCGTAGGCTCAGGGAGAGCCTCGGTCTCAGGAATCAAAGCCTCTTGTTGCTCGATTGGCGCGGGCTCGGACAGAGCAACAGGGACGAGAACGGGAAGAGCAGGTTCGGTGATCCCAGCAAGTTCAGCGACTTCTTTAGTTTCAGCGACTTCGATAGGCTTCACATCCTCCTTGGTCTCGGCAGCTTCAGCAAGCCCCTCGACCTTGGCAGGCTCGACAACCGCAGCAGGCTCGACAACCGCAGCAGACTCGACAACCGCAGCAGGCTCGGGGACGACGACCTCGGCAATGGGCTCATCAAGCAAAGAGGGGAGTTCGATAGGCACAGATGTAGGCTCGACGGTCTCGAGAGCGGGCTCGGTAGCTTCGGGAACTAGTGGCACAACTTCAAGGACGGGCTCCGCGGCTTCAGGAAGAGTCTCGACAGTAACGGAGACAGGCGCAACAAGAACGGGCTGCGGTTCCTCCAACGTCTGGTGATGAGCCATCGGAGTAGGCACTTCAGAGGCAGCACGGGCGGGAACGGCCATGAGGGGCATTTCGTCGGAGTTCTGCACGACTGGGAGATCGGTTGTCGTCAACTTGGGCGTCTCGTCAGCTGGAACTGCAAGATCGGCTGGCGGGTCCACTGATACAGGAGCTTCGGCCTCGACTGGAACTTCGACTTCAACCGGAGCTGAAGCTGGAACCGGAGCCGGGTCCTCAGGAATCGTAGCTGGTACTTCGACAACATCAGAGAGAACAGGAGTCTTTTCCTCGACCGGGGTGGGAGGAGCAGACGCGGCTGCGTTCGCCTTCTTCTTTTTCTTTTTCTTAGATGTTGTCGGCGGAGTGACGTCGACCGCTTCAACTGGGGTCTGAGGAACAACTGGCTCCTTGGGTGTGCTGTCCGAGGTCTCGGTGTTGATAGGAGCAACTTCTGCCTTTGGCTCAGGCGCAGGAGTCTCTTCGACTTGAGCCGGCTGGGGTTCCACGACGACCGGCGCTTCAACAACTGGCTCAACTGGAGGTGGATATTAGTAATTGATTTAAAAAAAAATAGCTCCATACCTTTAGCCTCCCCTTTCTTCTTCTTGTTCTTCTTTGAAGATTTGCTGGTGCCCGCCTCGGGGGCCTTGGGCTCGACGGGAAGGACCTGCTTCGGCGCCTCAATAGCAGGCTCAACAGCAGACTCGACGACGGGCTCGATAGCGGGCTCGATAGTGGGTTCGACGGTGGGTTCGGGGGCGGGTTTGGGGGCGGGTTCGGGGGCGGGTTCGGGAGTAGGCTCAACAGCAATCTCGGGTATAGGTTCGGATACAGTCTCGGGTATAGGCTCAGAAAGAGGCTCAGCTGCCGGTTCGAGGATAGATTCGACGACCGACTCGATAACAGGCTCGGCAGTGGCCTCGACGACGGGTTCAACAACAGTCGCCGGCGCTTCCTCGAAAAGATCCTTCGGTAGCTCTGGTAATTGTTGCGCACTCGCCTTGGGCGTCCCTATCTCCTCTTCTGCAGCTGTAATATTGTTGAAAATGAACTTGACATATCGGATGTAATGGAGATATACATACCATCAACGCTCTCATCAACCTTCACAACTTCCTCAACGGCAGGGGTTGGGCTCTCAACAGGGGCGACCTCCTCGGGGGTTTGAACGACTTCAGAAACTTGAACGACTTCGGGGACTTGAACGACTTCCTCGGGAGCTTGTACGACTACAGGAGCTTCGACAGGCGACGTCGGCAGCGTCTCAGGAACAGGAGAGGGGACCGGAGGTAACATCGAGTTCTTCCTCTTCTTATTCTTGTTCTTCTTGGACGACTTGGAGGCCGGGGTAGCAGGCTCGTCCTTCGCCTTCGGCTCCTCGACAGGGGCAACAGCAGGTTCTTCGACGGTCGTAGGCGCAGGCTCTTGGGGCGCCTCGATCGGCTTCTCCTCTGGCTTCGGAGTCGTCGGCCTGACCAGCGGCTCTTCCAGCGCCGGCATCTCAATCTAAGAAGGCATTAGTGCTCGTATACTAAACACAGACGCATTACTCACCTTAGTCTCGACGGTAACGGGCTCCTCAACACTAGATTCAACAACAGCGGGCCCCGGAGCAGTCTCAGAAGCGTGCTCGATTTGCGACACCACGAGTTCCATAGCTGAAGTAGGCTCCGTCGTCTCCAGAGCAGCCTCGGTGGCGACAGGTGTTGGCTCAGCAGAAGATGGAGCAGCTTCGGGTTCACCCACAGCTGGTGGTTCAACAGTGGCAGGCCCAGCTGGGATAGGCTCAGTAGTAGCGAATGCCACTTCCTCCACGGACGGAGTTAGGCCGACCATGGATGGGATTAGCCCGGCCGCAGACGAAGCTGTCTCGAAGATAGACGAAGATGGCTCGAAAGTGTATGAAGATGGTTCGAAAATAGACGGAGTCGTTGGCATAGGCTCTGCCGCGGCAGCGTCCGCCACTCCCTTCTTCGCCTTCTTCTTTTTCTTCTTCTTATCGCCAGGGGTCGGGGGCATAGGAGACTTGGGCTTCGACGACGAGTCTTCGGGCTTCGGTAGTTCAATTGAGAGCTTGAGATCATCCGCCTTCTTGTCTCGCGCGTCCACCTCGTTCGGCTCGGGAGCAACAGCATCAACGACGGGGGCCGCGGTCTCGGGTACCGGCTCGGGAATCTTCGTCTCCTCGACAGCATGAGAGGGCTCAGCAGCGTCCTGGACGGGAGTTGGCGCCGCAGGGGGCTCGCTGACTTCAGGGGCAGGAGTAGGAGCAGCCTCGCTCGCAGGCTCGGCAACCACCGCATTTTCCTCCTTCGCATCCTTGCCTATCGCATCGTCCTGCTTCGCGGGTTCCTCCTTGCCTATCGCGTCATCGATGATTATCTGCTCGCCCTTGTTCGTCACATCGTCCCGAATGGTGCCACCACCCCCGA
Source organism: Ceratobasidium sp. AG-I (assembly GCA_015039395.1). NCBI lineage: Eukaryota > Fungi > Basidiomycota > Agaricomycetes > Cantharellales > Ceratobasidiaceae > Ceratobasidium > Ceratobasidium sp. AG-I. The sequence goes on along the minus strand of MU132148.1, from coordinate 659,045 downwards.
TTGTGGAGCCACCGCCTACAGTTGGCGAAGTCAAAGACTCCCGGTCGGCATTGGCAGCCTGCGCCACGTCGTCGGCGACTTCGGGAACTTCGGGTGCAACTTCAGAGACGTCAACCAGAGGCGCCGTCGTAAGCGCCGGAGGGGCAAGATCAACGATGGGAGCAGACTCCGCACGAGGTGAATGGTTAACGGGAGGAACGGGGTCGGCAGAAGGTGTGGGGTTAACGAGGCGGGTGGGGGTATCGAGGTGGCTGGGAGTATCGAGGTGGCTGGGAGTATCGAGGCGGTTGGGAGTATCGAGGTGAACGGGGGCTTCGAGAGCGTCGATCTGGATGGGAATATTGATCTGCGGTAGCTCCTCGTCGACGCCCTCCCCAATGAGCGAGTCCACGTCCTGGACGCTTCCTTCTACTATAGACGACAAATCATCGTCCCTCTGCTGCGTTTTCGAATCAAGCTCCGCCTTCTCAGGCTCGCCAACGGGGGTGGCCATCGGGCTCGGCTGCTGTGGAAACATACGAGGCCCGCCAAAGTTCCCGAAGCCGACGCGGCCCGCGCCGAACCTGCCAGGAGCAAAGGTGGAGCCAAGGCCGGCTCCACCAAAGCCAAAGCCAGTCTTGGGGGACGGAGTAGAGGAGGCTCGCATATCGCCAAGTGACGGTCGCACACTCGAGAGAGGAGTCTTATCCTCTGAGCCAACACTGTTGCGCTTCGTAGAGAGCTGCTCCGTGTGTGCGCCCTCCTTGCCGTCCGACACACTCCGTGTATTCAGTCGAAGACCGGAGCCGGCCGTTTTGGAGCTGACGGTAGAGGAAGGGGCGCGCGGGTAGTTGGGAGAGTTGAGAGATTCAGAAGCAGCAAGGTTCGGTTTCTCACCGTCCTGGGCCGTATTGGCTGTGGACAGGGACGCATTGATGTCGCCCGAATTGGCCAGCTGAGCCTCCGTCGCACCTGTGATCTTGCCGTTATCGATTTGAGCCACGCTCGGGTCCGGGCCTGGCTTGTTGGCGCTTGTTGGCGCTGGGGCGTCCAAACCGAGCATGTCGGCTGTGTCCTTCGTAACGGGAGCAGGTGCGCTGTTGAGCGGCGACTTCGGAGTTTCTGGTATCTGGACTGCTGCCACAATGGGGGAAGGTGCCGCAACGGGGGAGGGTGCCACGGTGGGGGAAGGTGCCGCAATGGGGGAAGGTGCCACGATAGGGGAAGGCGCCGCTGGGACTCCTAAATCGACCAATGGTTTGGCAGGAGCGTCATCCGATGTAATTTTCGGCGGTGCCTTCTGGGCCTCGTCCGCTGCCTTTAGCGCCGCCCTCTTCGCACGTATAGCAGCCAACTTCTCGTCTATCGAGCTCTTGGCCGTGGTCGGCTTTGGTGCAGCAGGCGTCTGTTCGATCGGGCTCGGGATTGGTGCCTGTGTTGGTGCTGGCGCCGGAACTGGGGCTGGCGTTGGCAGGGGCTTTTCTGCCGGCAAGGGGCGCTGAGCTTTGGAGGAGGAGGGCGAGGCATGGTTCTCGTCCGTCAAAGTTTCCAACGCATTCTGAGCCTTGTTGACTAGACTCGAGATACCACCCCAACCCCAACCAGACTTCGCCGCAGGTTTCGGCGGAGGCGGCGCGGGTGTCGGTTTAGGAGATGGCGCTCCCCAGCTCGGCCCAGAAGCAGGTTTCTGTTGAGAGTTGCCAAACCCAAAGCCAGGCGTAGTTTGCGGCGAGCGCTGAACATTTGCACCAGAGCCGAAACCGTTGCCGGTTCCTCCCGGACTACGCGCGGCTACACCCGGAGTCGACGTGGAGGGGCTCTGAGGACCGTTAGACTTTGCAGGAGCGTTAGGCTTCGCAGGGCCGCCAGAGAAAAGACCTTGTCCTGAAATAGAAGGAGCATTCTGAACAGAGCTGCCTAGATTTGGCGCGCCAGCAAGTCCCGAGTCCCGAGGAGCAGATTTGACGCCGTTCGTCGTGTTGATCGCAGGCGTCGGGGGCTTGGTAGAGCGTAGCAGCGGCGCGTCGTCGTCATCAGATGGCTTAGGAGGCAACTTCAACGACATGCCGTCTGCTCTCAAGGGAAAACAGAGTGGTCGTGTTTTTTGGTCAGATCAGATTGGCAACAACTTCGTGAGAAAGGTGGGGATTACCGTTTGGTTTTGTTGTGTCCAACGCAGATTCGTTGGGGTTCGACGGGCCTGCGGTCTGGATTTGTACCGCGTCCGGTTGAGAAGGAGATGCAGTCGCGTGGTTTGTCGCGAAAGGAGCAACAGTGCCGGATTCGGTAATTGAGTTGAAGTGGCTACGTTTGTCGGCAAACGAGTGTGGCGAGCTGCCAACGGCGCCAACGGGCTCGGAAATGGCTGATGTTGTAAGAGAGATAGATGCACCGTCCTCAGTAGGCTTATCGGCGAATTTGCCGTTGGCGCTGGGTGTCGCGCCTGACGCGTCGGCACTCGAAGCGACGGCGCCAACATCTCCATTCACATTCTCGCTAACCCTGACGTCATGCATAGCACCTGGCAACGCGCCCTCCTTAGATTGCGCGTTCGCGTCGGGGGTCTCTGCCGACAGAGTTTTCGTATCGTTGAGTCGAGGAGTCGCAACTTCAGCTTCATCGAATCCCCAGCCATCCCCTTCGGCCTGCTCGACCGCAGGAGCAACTGCCGTTTCGGTAGGCGTATCTATCGTCGCGTGAGAGAGATCGGTAGAGCCGTTCGTCATAGCTATTGAATCGGGGTGACCCTCGGATTTGTCGGAGGCCTTGGTTCCTTCAGCGTCCACACGAGCAGCTGGCTCAGAATCCTTAGTCTCGGCCGTAGTGCCGTTAGCAAGCGGTCCACCGATGCTCGCTTTTCGCGCTTTCTTCTTCTGGGCCTTGGATAAGGGGGTAGGGGTCGTTTCGGTGGGCGTAGGCGTTATCGTGGTAGGGGCTGCTGGGGCCTCCGAGGTGGGGCCAGTGGGTGTAGACTCTGTCGGGGTCGTGGGAGCCTTGCCGTCGTCGCTCTTAGGCTCTGAAAAACATTAAGACACCCAAGCGAAAACAACAAAGATAAAACAATTTTGTCTCCGTTAGTGGAGTCGGAGAACGACACATGTTGAACACACTCACCAGACCCTTCGCTAGTATCTTTGCCGTTGGCTGAAGACACTAAAGACATCAATGATAGGTTCACAAGGGAGTTTTGTGCAGCTTACCCTTCGCGCTAGATGATTTGATAGGGCCCGTGGCAGACCCGTTGTCCGGCGGCTGCGGGGTTACTGAACGAGTCTGCTTGCGTTGAGTGGTAGCATTGTTCTTCTTCTTCCCCGCCATTATAATGTCGTGCGAGGGTCGGCGTAGAGATCAGGTGCAGGAGGACGAGCGTTAGCCACAGTCCTTGAACGAGGAGCGTCTACGAGCCCCACCAGCTTATAGGGGCAAGCTGTGAGGAGTATCCCCGAATCACCAAACACGTTGTCATCACGGCAAGAGAAGCGTCTCAAAACGGAAGCTTGATTTCAGCTTGCTCCTTACATGGAAAGCACCACTAGGGTCCGAGTGTACAATGCACCCCACTTTCCACCCTGAGATAACTTTCTCCCCCGGCCTTCTGGCCATCAGGGCACGAACGAGGCGCCTCTAGAGCGCCAGACGAGACGGTCTTGCGCATCCCGAGTACATATATAGGCAGAGCCACATGCGATAACTGCCAACGAGATAACGCATCTCCTAATCAGACAACTGGATTGCTGGAACTACAATCCGAGCTCAGTTAATCGGCCTTCTAGAGATGTGATCCTCATCTCCAATCCCTCCACGTTGCCAGTGATAGTCCCAGAGTTTTCATTGATACTGCTCTCGAGTCCTTGAACGGCAGCCTCGAGATCTGCAAGACCAGCCCTCATTCTCCGTTGGTCCTCTTCAAGACCGCTTACGGCGTCCCCAAAGCCTGCCGCAGAAGCGTGCAACGTGCTCAGCGTTCGCAATCGAGCGAGGATTGCGGGGATAGTCGTGACGTGTGGAGCCAGGCGTTGAAGCAGCGGTGCGAGCTCAGCAAGTGCCGGCGGGAGTGGTGCCCCAGCGGATGAGGGACCGGCCGATGCATTGTAGCGTTCAAGGTCAGTTAGGAGGAGCTTGAGTCGACGGGATATGGAGTCGATATGTCGTGGTTGGGTCAAGAGCGTTAACAGGGTCGAAATCCGTGTAAGGTGAGGAAGAAGCGGCTGCGGGAGTGGCGACGACTACATACGGATGAACGTGAGCAACGAGTCAATCCAACGTAAAAAGTAACAATTTACCTCGTCAAGGGAGGTGCCAGATGACCCAATGAGTTTCTCCAATTGGGCAATTCGTTTGTCCATGTCCACCACGCCGTGTCCGCCATCCCCATTAATCACATTAACCTTGGTCGCTTCCTGCCTCACCCTCGGCTCAGTATCGTGCGTCCTAGCATTTTGACTCTCCGAAGCCTCCCCGGCGTCTCCCAATTTAGCCTTTTGCTTCCCGTTCACTACGGCGCTGATCAGCCTCGCGCGGCCGCTCACACCCGCCAATCTCCCTCGCATGTCGCTCAGCTCGCGCATCAGATCGGTAGGCCCGTCATCCTCTCCCGCATCGTGTATCGCTTCTGTTTCCAGGGCCGCGAGATCTTGCTTCATGGCCGCAATTCTTTCGGAAAGTGGGAGTTGGGATTTGGATGGGGATGGGGATCTGGATGAAGATGGCGATGTAGCAGAATACGAGTACAAGACGCGTTCGCGACCTAATAACAAAACTATCAGCATGATACATCAGTAGAAATGCGTAGTAAACTCACGAGCTCTCCTCTCGGCGTGTCTAAAGAATCGACCCGAATCTCCAGTAGGTGGTAACGGCCCATCGTCCAGCTCTTCATGAGATGGCCCCCCATTGCCCGGCTCTGCACCTCGAAAACGCGCACCATCGTTCTCGTCGTCTGATTCTACCTAAGCATCACGTCCACGTTAATTTAAGACACCATACTCGCGATTGGACACGTACCTCAGTAGGTGAAGGGGGAACGTCTGGCGTTTCGTACACATCATGTCCTTCAAGATCCTATAAGGCCTGAACATGAGTCGTAAATAGCCTATGCTGAGATAGACTCACTATGTCCGGGAGATTCGCATACTTCGCAGCACTCATTGTCGCGCACTGGCTAAAGTGGTCGCGTTCGGAGAACGGCCAGTTACGTCAGCCGGAGAAGAGCCTAATTAAGCGCTGATTAGCAAGTTACGCATACAAACACGCTTACGAGCATTACAGTCGTTTTAGCGACAACCAGTATGTATCTTACTTTCAACCTCCTACACAAAGATAGGGCCGTTTAGACGTGCAAACTATTGCCATTGTATCAAACAATATCAACAGAATACACCAAAGCAACAGACTCCAAAACAGCAGACTTCAAATCACAAAAGCAACAGGGTATTATACATCAGACACCAGACCGCAGAACAAACAAGTCCGAATCAAGAAGAAAAATCACAGACGAATAGAATAAAAACTTTATGATATTGAAACCTGAACGTCTTCAGGAGCCGGATATATGATAGTAGAGACCGATACGCCTTCGGATAGACTTTGACAACTATTTGGCAAGGGATGGGTTGGGGTGGATTGAGAGTGGGAAGATTGATGAACGGGGCGGTGGATGGGCAAGTGGTTTGGTGGTGACTTTACGGCGACGATGAATCCGAGGTGAATACCTGACGACGGCAAATAACGAGTGTTGAGCATCCCGGCCACCCACCACACCTCGAGCCCAGAGTTGATCAGACTCTGAACCGGCTTATGCAGTAGCCTCGAGCTGATCAGGCAAGAGACCACGTACGCCCTGGCAAGGTGTTATTGTAGGCAGCCGAGCCCAGCTCCTTATCGAAGCCCCCGACGATCACCCACACGCTGTTTACTCTAAGCGACGCCCACCTCCCCACTTCCGGGACCAGCGGCAGCGGGTGGTCCTGAGACGAGCGAAGCCTCGAGCAAACGCAGCGCAGGGCCACAACCGGGGACAAAAGGAGGGAGCGTTAGGATAGGGGGTTTCCTCGTTGTCTTTTTTCCATCGCCGGGAATGTCCCTCGATCGACCGAGTATAGTTTTCGTACCACTTCATCTTCATTTACCACCCGCCTTTGCCTCTTCCCGCCTCACTTTGCTTTCCTCCCCGCCCTCCTCCCCCTGCCCATTTACTTCCCCCGAGACCTCCCCCCCTTTAACCCAGCCCCCTCCAGCACGAGTATGCCTCCAAAGAACCCCACGTGGAACATCCCCGCATCCTTTCCCGCCCATCTCCTTCCCCCAACAGCTCCGTCCTCCACATATCGGCCACTCTCGCGCATGCTTCCGCCTTCGAGAATGCGGCCCTCCCCCTCCTTCGTCCTTCCACTACTGTTTCGCCCCTTATCTCCATCCGCTTCCCCGCTTCGATCGCCGCCATTTCTGCCCTCCACTCTTCTTCCTTCTCCGTTCCTCCCCTCCCTGTCTGCGTGTTTCCCACTGGCACCTGGCACCACTCGAGCGATGGTGACTGGTGGGGTGGCCCTATCGGCCGCTCGTTGCGTTCGATCCCGGTGGCGGTCCTCGAGTCTCTGGCGCGCGAGATCCGCGGCCAATTTGCGCGTACTTTCGATTATGTCTTCTTGCACGCCCACGAACAGACGCTCGGGTGTATGCGGACGCAACTGGCAATCCACAGGCTCGCCGTGAGCGACCCTCTGACTGATCTCCGCGGCGACTTGAATAGGTGTCTTGATACCTCGTTTGACCACCTTCCTAGCACGCGGCTTGATTTTGTTTTGCCTGGCCTCCCGAGTCGCCTCCTGAATGACGATCTCGGCGGGCAGCTCGACGGCGACTTCGGGGCGCTCCTCCACGGTGGTCTCACTCCGGTCCCCCAACGCAAGAGCTACGGGTGCTTTAGCCGACTCCGCATCAAGAGTTGGGTTAGGCTGATGCGCAGTATCGGGCACGACCTTGAGCGTGACGATTTGGGTGGGTGGAAGCTCGATGAATACGGGGGACAAGATGGAGCCAGATGTATTGAGGTCGCGTGAAGGGTCGCAAATATCGAGGCAATTCTGGGTGGAAGCTGAAACTGCGTGTTAGTAGAGAAGAAAGCTCGCAACAGGATACTGAAAGACATACCCATATTCACGCCGTATTCCTCTTCACATTCATTGAAGTTGCTGAAAAATCGCCTGCATAGTACATCTAAATCCCTAGTTTAAGCACATAACCTCACGTATTTCAGCAAGGTTACTCACCACCAACCGGCCCAAACAGAACTAGCGCTTTGAAGTAGCACCAAGTTATTCGCACAAGGTACACTGTGGCGAGCGCCATTGAAAGCCAGCCCAGGATACCACTGGGATCGGCTGACTGAGGCGAGTAAGGGGCGGCGGGAGAACGAAGCATGTCCAGAGCTTCCAGAGTATCAAACAAGTCATATGAGCCAGGAGCCGGCAGGGGAGGGAGAGGGAACGCTGCGACGTCCATCGGCATGTATCGCTCGGGGCCGAGCCCACACTTTCCAATGCCAGATGCCGTCGACATGTCGCTCGTCAAGATTGGCGCGGGGCACGCAGGCGGCGGAACCCACACAACCAGGTCGCGCGGCGTCCATTCCCACTCTGGCCCAAAAATCGGACGCAGAGGCTCATGGGCGACAGGGGGGATGTTGTATATAGGGTCGAAGATGGATTCGGTGAGCGGGGCGGGAACGAGGGGTGAGGTGGAAGTTCCGAGTCCGAGTGATGTATGCACCACCTGGGATGCGGCGGTGCGGGCGATGTCTGAAACCATGTGAGCATACGACTCTGCAGCGTGGGTGTAGTGCTGCAGCGATGGGCTCGAGTCCCAGAGGTAAGCCCCAATAGGGGCGGAGTACAAGGCAGCGTCGGCTGCCGAGTATTGGCGGAGGCTACGCTCGACCTCGGTCAGGGCGTAGTCGGAGAATTTGATGAGGTCGGTAGAGTGATGATTGTATACATAGCTAAAGGACGGATCAGGCGACGAGGAGGAGAAAAAGGGGGTGAGCGGCTCACCTTGCCAGCTCGAACTCACGCACGGTCATGGTCACGACAAGCGTGACCTGAGCGAGGTAGTCAGTTGCATTTGGTGCGAGAGAGTAAATTAGTCCGTAGACTGCGAAGGCGGGGAGTAGAAACATGATAGCTAAGTTGGGGATCCAAATTCACCCTGCCTGGGGTTATATGCTTCACGGAGCCGTTGCATCCGGGCGAGTAACAAACATGGCCGACGCTCGTGACGGCGGATGCTGGCCCAAGAGTGTATGGCGAACATCAGAAGCGCAGCGGGGGACGTCAAGAGTCGGCCCCTGTTTGGGTGGAAAGGGGAACTATACAGTACGATGCGGTCACGTGCGCTAGTTTCTGTCCAGAGGCAAACTCTCTGGTCTGGAAAATAAACTACTGACGATCAGAAGGAGCACTTAGTGATAAATAAAATGACATTTCACATTAATGGGAGTGACAATTATTTGCTTATCAGTTCATGTCCCGACTGGTAGCGTAGCTTGGCGAGAGGCAATATAATCACTCCATCGAATTGGACGACCATTTATTGCTGCTCCATGCCAGAGGTGATCAAGCAGTGGGATAAAATCAGAGCCTCGCCAAAACCATGATCTACTCTCAACAAGATCCACTAGCTGATTTCGAGCCATAGCCCGTTGCTTTTCGCTTCGTGCACATGCACCCGCCTGGTTGCCAAGGTTTACAAAAACTAGTAATATCAGAGCAAAAATGACTCACGACGATATACTGGATAAAGAAGTGGGGGTCGATAGGTACTCGGTTAGGTCCTTTTGTAGAGCTTATAAGCTGGAAAACCTGTTTGACGGATGATTGTACCCTTGGATCATCAGAAGCGACACCACAAATGGCCTAAGTGACAATAAAAAGGCGGTTGAATTAGTTTTAAAACCTAAGTGACTTTTGAGTTCCACTGACCATGTACAGGTATATCAGCATAGTGTGACGCCAGCTTTCATGGATCGCAAGCTGAGCGCTTATTTTCCAGCCATCTTCATCCACTGCGGCGCAGACAGGTGGCTCCCAAGCAAAGATGCGTTTTTCGAGTCTTCGCCAGTCATGAGCTGCGTACCCCTGAGCGCAACGGGCGTTGATATCAGCAAGAACGATCTGGAGCTCTACTGGGAAGCCGCAGAAAGGAACAATCTGTGTCGTAAATGCTGGGACAGAAGTATCATAGATTATCGCCTGGGGAAGTCCATGTGTCATAGCATATAGCATGTCTAGCAAGACAAAGTGCTCTAGTTCGCGGCGATCCGAAGCAAGTACATGGGCGAGAGAAACTGAAAATTTGTGCTGGCTTGGCCATAAACTTGAGTCCAAGGCAACAATCTTGAGAAAAACTGGGGCCATGCTTCGGAGGAGCTGAAAGGTGTCAAATTGGCTGCGGACCCTCGTTTTGATGAATGCGAGCTGCAGCCATGGTGAGTAACTGGCATTCTATTCACACAAAAAAGAACGACACACCTCCATAGTATCAATAAGACGTGTGCTAGCTTCGTAGTAGGTTGGGTCTTCGGTGGAGGAGCAGGTCTCTAGTTCAACCCGGTCGATCAAGTAGCTGTACTCACTAGATTTTTCGAGGAGGGTGCCGTCAAGGAAGGAGTCCATAATCTTGGCTGCCACAAACATGATACATCGTGTAGTGCCCATCGTAAATACGCGTTGGAGTATTGACCACTGGCAACCTGAAGTTTTTGCTCCAGAGAAATACGAGAGGTTAAATAGCCTGCTATCTACTCAGGATATATGAGGTAGGACGTACGACAGAAGTAATGAGTACTCACATTGGGCCAAAACAAAGTCGATTATTTTCGTAGTGTTAGCGGATAACGGCGATAATTCTCTCGGGAGCACATGCAGATATTGCATAATCTGAGTGTTCATAGGGTAGCAATCCACAGGTGACAACGAGATGGAGGGACCAACGCCCGTATAGCTAGTGTTGGTTCCTATGGATGTGCTAGCGGAAGACGGGTCAGAAAAGCCTGAAGTATCTAGATCACCAATTGAGACTGGTGGTCCAAGAGTTTGAGTAGGATAGCACGAGTCTGTAGGATAGCACGAGTCTGTAGGATTGATTAAGCTGTGGGGTCTCGCGACCGAGTTATAAACGTTCAAATGTAACTCAGCAAGGAGCTGATCCAATTCATAAGCTGAAACTAAAGCGATTGGAGACTGATGGGTATAGTGGGTCAGTACCAGATTGTGTTCGTAGGGGAATAACTGACTTGCCTCTACATGTGAAGTAAGCAAATCTCCAACTGAAGGGCGACTAGAACTTGCAGTGGCGGGAGCTGGATCAAATGCAGAAATAGACGAGGACCAAGGTGATCTTTCATGACTTCCAATCTGGTCGATTTTTTCCGCGAGCCCATAGTCGCCCAACTGCTCTCCGCCAGGAGATTTGGGAGGTTTATCGGGAGAGTCATACCCCAAGCATTGAAATCCGCCCACTACACATCGTTGACACGCAGGCCGCACCCTGTCACATTTCTTACGCCTAGCAGAAGAAAGGAAAAGTTATGGATCAGACCACAGAGTAATTTTGGCACCTACCTGCGCCTGCACGTTAGACAACTCTGTGGGATAGGACCAGTAACCTTCTTCATGGAGCAGGCGGGCGGGTGGATTCACAAAAATGAAGTTCTTTTCTGCACGGAGGTGTACTTTTTATTTGCTTGTTCGCAAACCTTACGCGATAACACGCAAAAATCAACGCAGCTGAGAAAGGCTGGTGGTCGTGGGGAGTCAATGATCATGGTCTGCTGATCGACCATTTCGGGCGCTTGTTATGTTTGCCCAAAAGTGGCAAATCTCGTTTATATCAACACGACACCTCTCCGGTACAGTAATAGCGAATCGACAGAAGACACCTAGCTGATACAATAGACGAGTCGTACATTATTATTGAAGCACGTATCAAATACCCAGACAAAAATGTCACGGAGAGCAAGCAATATAATTATCCCAATGAATAAGTCGCCCATTGACCCCCGCACTGTGCCAGAGGTGGTTCAGGACGGACAAAAATCAGAGCCTCGAAGCGATTGCACTCTACCCCGATTTAGGTCCACTAATCGGTCGCGAGTCAATACTCGCTATTACCCGTTGCGTGCACACGCGCCCGCCTGGTTGTATGCGGTTCAAAGCTAGCGTGATAGACTCGGGTAGAGGAAGACTCGCAAATATGTATTGAATAAAGAAATGAGGTGTGAGAGATGACAGTTTGGGGCTCGCTGCGGTTTGCGGTGGCTGGGGTCCAGTTGCGCTCTTTATTTATCACGCGCTATCCCGACGTCACATTCCGAATTTGTCTACGTAGGCCAACCACGACACCAACCTGCACGCAGGCGGCATCTCACAAATGATTTATGGTTTATGATATTTATTTCATCTCGGCACGCACAGAATTAGCTCCTCGGCGTATTATACATTTAAGCATAAACCAAGACACGGTATGGGTTCACGATCTAGTAACTGGTGAGTAAATCGCGTTGGCGCCGCACCAGAAATACAAACTGACCTTTTCATCTCCGTCGTATGTAATATCCGCTCCGCGAAGCTTCTCGCTTGTCTTTCCGGGGTGGACTCCGCCCTTGTACGGCGCCTGGACGATGTACAAAGTGGTGCCGTCGGCCTCTCGACCACCCTCGACGGGCCGTGCTCCACCAAGGTTCTGAATGTTAAATGGATGGCTAGCATCGACCCAGCGGACAGCTTGAGGGTTCGCAATCAAGATTTCGTAGTTCTCGACCTGTCATTTACAGAGGTTAGAAAGCTCGTGAGAGTATGACAATACTTCGAGTCTTTACCTCAATTTCCTCTTCGTCGTACCCGATGATTGCACCTTTCTTGAAATTCGGGCTGAGCTTGCCAGGGTCTAATTCCATAGTCATATCAATAATTAATAGCTAGACGTGGGAAAATGCGCTTACGGATGCCTCCCTCGAAGTATGTACGGGTAACATATAAGGGGCTGCCATCAGTGTCCTGTCCACCAACAAACGCGCCTTGCGGGATGTTGATACCATGTGAGAGTACCCAGGTCGCGGGGCCACTGTATTTTTCATTCATACATGACAAAGAGGATGAGGCAGTTAACTTACCTAGGTCCATGCTGGTGGAATTGCTGCGTGCGCCCTTGTGCATCGGTCATCCAGTTCTGAATATAGAATACATTAGTTGAAGTTACGTTCAGCTCCATCGGGATCACTAACCTGCAAAGCCCAAGCTTGTGCCTTCTTGTCTTCGTCGTGCTCTTTATGCTTCTTGTATGCCAAGAAGCCACCACCAAGCAATGCGGCGCCGGCGAGGAGACCGCCTCCTATCTGTATAATAGCTGTAATTAGGGGATCAAAAATATAGCATTCAAGTGACACTAACCTCGAGCTGCTGGCGTCGTTCTGGGTCAAGGTCGTACCAGTTCTTCTTCTTCTCCTCATGTGAGAATTCAACCTTTGTGGTATCATGCTGATCCCAAGGACGCTGCTCTTGGTTGCCGTAACCTTGCTGCTGATTGGATGGTGCTAAGCAGAGGTTAAATTGTTGGACATCAACAACCATGCGTAAATATATCACTTACTAACGCCGTACTCGCGTCCCCACAACGCGGGAGTAACATCGGGGGTCCAGTCGCTTTGTGAACGATGAGGCTGAACGATTTTGTATTGTACGCCTATTCGGAGTTCGTTAAACATAAATAAAACCTAGGTCTTGGTTTAAAGACTTACCTTGGTACTCCACAACGGAGCCAATATCGTACTGTGTGCCAGGTTCCCAATAGTTAACCTATTAATGATTCAGTCTATGATCAACGAAGGGTATACAAGGTACTAGCACACCATCTGCAAGGACAAAAGTTAACAGAAGTCAAAGAAGTAATCGATATGCTAACGTACTGTAGAGTTGGAGGTTGGTCGTGGAATCGAATGGTTGGAGCCGGTCTCCGCCCTGCCCCTTTTATACCCTCAAGTTTCGAGGAACTGGATTAACCTGGCGATAGCCGAACGACGACCACCGGCGCACTTGCATTGTCTGGGATGGGATGCAGTGCAAAGAGCGCAGCATAGTGACGTAACACATGAGGAAATCGAGTGCATGAAAACGACGGCCGAGAACACGAGAGTTACGTGGGGTGAGCAAACGTGGTTGGGGCCGTAGTGTCATGTTCCTGACGCAACAGCCTGGATAAATGCGCACCGAGAAAACAATCCAATAAAACTAGGCATATAAACCAGACGCTGTATCTTCATGGGTCGTAGAGCGGCCCTTATTATAATGACAGTGATATATCTGCGAGCTGCTGGGCCACTGACAGTCGGGGTTTGGTGTGCTAACGTCAATGTCTGAGGCTTACGGATATGGGTCAAACACCAGCGATCGTGATCATGACGATATATGAGGCACGGAGGTATACCGACAGAAGCGAGTCAAGCATGAGGTAGAGATTCAATCTTAGACCTTCTTTGCAAGACGTCAAGGTGCTTAGTAGTCTGGTCGTTACAGTATTAAAGAGGTATCCCAAATATAGGAGATACTCTACATTATTGTGGGAATCTAAAGGCTATGATAGCTGGTTTGTCTTGATTAAAAAAAGAGCTTGCGATGTCCAAGCGGTTGATCGAGGCGAGCTCGGCGGGTTGTCTCGCAGCAACAAAGGAGCAGCCCGGAATATCACGTGGAGCTGAGTGGCAAGCTGGCCATGTTTGTACCTCATCACTGCTGATGTTTGGCCTTCCCCAGAAATGCTCATTCCAGCCTGACAACCCCACGTGACCGGGTGGGAATGACCCCAGAATTCGTCTCGGCACCTGGACTGAATTGCACTGAATCCCGAGAATAAACGGACGATCGGCACAGGATTTGCGAGTGAAATTCACACTTTGCAGACACCGTGGAACGTTCCGTGGGCCAATCAGAGCGCGGTATTCGTGGGATACGGCGCTAGGATGTCGGGGACCTATAAAAACCTAGCGCCCAACTATCCCCACAAGTAATCTCCCTTGAGTCTCCCCACCACCTTCCCTCCGCGCATACTCGCTCCCCCTTGACACACCTACCGCATACATTCATCCTAGTGAACTGTTTTGCACCTGAGCCTCGCTTGCCCTACCTATCCTCCCGCATTCTTCTACTACCGCCTAGCTTCAACATGGTGTCCATGATGTCCAAGCGCAAGTTTGACGACTCCGAGGACACATCGTACCAGAGCTTCGCACCTGTCAAGGTATGTCTCGACTTTTCTGTCCTCACCGTGACAAGTTTGCTGATTCATTTGGTCAACAGCATACCAAGGTTGCTCCCGTGACCGAGCCCATCGTTACCGAGGACATTGACATGGGTATGGAGGATGCCTCATCCCCCGCGCCTTCACTTGCTTCGCTGGCGACCGCCTCGTCGCAAGACTCACGTGAGTTAGGTTCAGGTTTCTGTTAACGGCTCCGTTGTTGACAAGCCTGGCCCCAGCCGCGTATCCTAACTTCGACTTGTATCCGTTCCCAACATTTGACGATGCCGACATGATGGATTCGGACTCTGCGGTTGACTTCAGAAAGAACTCTGGCAGCACTTCCAGCCGTTCCGACTCGAACATTGGATTGATGCAACCCCAAACTGTATCTGGCGACTTCGTCCATCATGGGTAGGTTCATGTCCACTGACTGGGTTCTTTTGAGCGAGGATTGCCCCACGCAGTGACCTATCGTATTCAAAACGCTGACCTTGTTGGACCTGGATACTTTAGATCGAGCTGCACTCAAATCCCCCGTCTTCGAATGGCCTCGCACGCTGGTCTCGATGGGCATCGTAGCCTTTGGAGTCACTGTATCGAATGCGGCGCCGTCGAAATGGTCTCGACCTCATAGTTGTCCGCCTATTCTAGTCGACTCGACACGTCTTTTCCCGTCTCGACAACTCAACCCAGTCTACTTTCGCCACTCTGCTCTCACACTTAGATTAGCTTTTCTGTGCAACTTTTTGTTCGACTTGTTCGAAAACCGGCAGCCAGCTCGACCTCGCCTCCAACTTCGCTGACGAAATGGTGGAATGGTTTGTTAGATTTGACTCTTTATTTATACGTTTTAGGATCGTTCTGTTCAACTTCCGTATAAGCCATCTCTGTTCTCAACCTCGACAGCCGTCAGTCTTTTCAACAAGAACCAAAATTCAGTCGATTATTGCGCCGCTGTCCAAGAACATTCTGAGGTATATTATCCGCGCTCGTTCCGTTAGTCTCCAGACGTGTTGGAGTCGAATGTTGGCTGTCACTTGTGTTTTCTTCACCTGGTGTATCTTCTCCCCTGTTGTTAGTCTTAATGTATTTGTATCACTCGGAACTGCCAACCGTACCCCGGATAGATGAGCAAGCAACCCAAATCCAGTGTGATGCAAGCAGGCAAACTCGGAACGGCGCATACAGCCAGTCGGAATGCGACCACAATCCCCGCTATATGCAATGGAAATTCAAATTGATGGGCACGCATACATGCTGCTGTCAGCGGCATGTGCTGCTCAGGGAAGCATCGAGACATGATCTACATTTGTTTCGGGCATAAGTCTATCTTCGACCTATTCCGGGTCCGGTTCGAGATGCGGGCGCTTAGAGTATAGGCTCGCTGTTGCGTAAATACCGGGACTGTATGATTGGATGAAGTAAAAGTTACGAAACAGGAGAACAATAACTGAAAAGAAATAACCAAAAATCGTCTGAATACCAATCCCACATCATAATGATCATCGCACATAAAATACTATCCATTCGAGAAACACTAGTGAGGTACCATAGGCTCAGGATGCTTGTTGTAGCTCCCGTCGCTCATCAATGGAGGAGAATGCATATCATGGTATGGCATACTTGCCGGGGCATAGCCATGGCCCAGAGCGCTATCCCGGCGAACAAACGATGACTCGGGTTGTCCGTATCCAGAGTATGGTCTGCCGGGGTTGAGACCAGTCGAAGTGCCAGCAGCCGAGAAGAGCGACACACTCGACGGGCCAGGTGAATTCTTCTTGCGTTGCTTCAGCCAGATCGTAAGCACTATCGCGCCGATGATGACGGCTACGCCTCCGCCGACCGCTGGAAGACATCCGAGATAGAAGTCGGTCAGTTCGGGAACGGAATTTGTAGCCCATAGTGCCGGTACTCACCGCCACCGACTATAGCGCCGATCGGAGTTTTGCTGCTTGTCCCTGTGGTTGCTGGTGCGTTCGTTGCGGCACTGGATGTAGTACTCGGCCCTGCAGAGGCTGTAGACGAGGCGTTGAGAGAAACCTCGAACAGGTTGCAGGCTTGATGGTAATCTATGAACGGTAAACGTAAAAACGGTCAGGTGTAAGCAACATGTTGGGCTACTTTTATGGTATCTGGTGGCATCCAGACTTACTGGTATGTCCTTCAAGAGCTGCTGCTGTTTGGTCAGGGGTAGTACGATTATCTGAAGGACTAGACATGCAGATCGCACAGTACTAGAGAATTGCAAGGCGTTCAATCAAGTGCCTAGTTCGTTGAGGTACAATAAACTTACGTGCAGCGGATCGTGGTTTCCACACCAGCATCCAGCGTCGCCTTGTAACCGCTGGCATCTCGGTATCTAAAAGGAATCGTTTGGTGATTAGCTTCCTGCGAGTCAAAATATAAAATCCAACGCACCACATAGCTGACAAACTGAGCGCAATCGGTGGTCGCATTACATCCCGCAGAGATAGCGCCTTGAATCTTCAGCGCAGCATCGGTGAGCTGAGGACCATAATTTGTCGCCTGAGCAAGACACTGGAGGGGGAGTAGCAGAAGAGCGAGCATTGATGATTGAGATAACATCCCGACTTTCGTCTAGTTTCGAGCGAGCTATATAGCTACTTCAAGCAGGAAGTTGTCCTCGAAATGATCAGAGGCGGGATGGGCGGGGGGCAAAAGCAAGTCTTTTATGTTGGAGCCGACGATTTTTACTGCCCAGCGGATGTTCCTGTGTCTGTCAGTGCCTGGCCACCGCATCTGAACTAAATGGGCCTCGGGCATGGCACTCGCACAGCCCTTCTCAAAACATGTTGCCCGGCGCAAAGAAGGCGAACAAAAGCAGCACAAGATTTGCTTGGCTAGCGCTCGATCCCAGGCGGCAGTGACAGATCACGTGGGATCTGCATATATTCAGACCAAAATCCTTAAACTAAATGTCCGGCACTTCCTTCGACTGCATCCACAAGAAAGCCATTCACAACTGGTAGCTGAACCCGATTGCTTTAATGCCTACAGGTCTGCAGGTGGTTCGATTTGCGTCGGAGCCGAGCTCAGCACTCACACTGTGCGCCACGTCTACCAATGGAACACAGCCTCAGTCAGACCACCTAATTTATCATGATATGGCGTATCAATAATGCGATCCCCCGCCCTGGGTATATTCATGGTCTGATCTATACAAATCGTAGTGAGATCGATGTCTTTTGAGCAACTACAACACCCTTCACCGATCAGACACAAAGATAGGCGCTTTATTCCACCCCTTGGCCATGCCAGCGAATCGCTAACTTGAACCAGCATCATGTAATTCACGCTTCTCTTCGAATCTTTTTATAGCTCAATCTTCCATATAATTCGCGGCGAAGAGTTGTTCGAGAGACTATCATCCCTTGAGAAAACTAAGAGCTGATGGTAAGTAACTATCTTGGCGACCAATCAACACCAGACTTTGGTCACTATGAAACTCACACACATTCTCACTACTATCGTCTTAGTCAAAAGCAGCCAAGAACCCTCAGGTGGGGGCTTTATTGAGCTTATATTCTCTCGTATCTTGACGAGTGCTGAACGCATCGACAAGATAAGTACATATTTGTGACCGGAAGGGGTTCTGCTTTAACAGACACTGAAGCCAGAGATATGCTCCCGAATCTCCTGCCGACTTTACATATTTTATATAAACGAAACGCGCCCTCTAAATACTCCAATGACCTCTCAGGGAAAACCATTTTTGTAATTAGGTGTAATTAGGTGTAATGAAAGTGGGGGTAAAAGTTATGGTGTTATCAAGCTAAAATTACACAGTGTAATGGTGTAATGAAATGTTATTACATGACATTACATCGTTACATTTACCCCCACTTTAATTACACCTTGGGTTTTCCCTGAGCTCCTGATTATTCTGAAAGCGGCTTTGGCGCCCAGAGCGTTTTCTTGGATTATAGGGGATGGTTTCAAGTATTCCCATGCGTTGTTTCTTGATGTGTGCTCTCAGGTTTGTTTCATCATCTAGTATAAACGGCATAGTCTCAATCATGAGATCTACCTCATCATTCTAGTGTAATTGCTACATACAACATATCGTCAGGTTTGCCCTTAAGCAAAAGTCACGAAACAATAGAACAATGACTGAGAAGGGATAACAAAAAATGTCTCTGATACAACGGCTATCGCTCATAACATACTATCCATTAAGAAAACACTACTGGGGTATCATAGGGCTAGAACGCCTGTTGTCCCTATCACTCGTTGGTGGAGGAGAATGCGTGTCTACGTATGGTGTAATCGTTGAAACATATCCTGGACCCGGGATACTGGCCGGTTGAGCAAACCACGGCTCGATTTGTCCGTATCCAGAGTACGGCCTACCAACGTCGAGACCAGTCGAAATATCAGCGTCCGAAAGGAGCGACTCACTCGCCGGGCCAGGTTCTTTCTTCTTACGCTGCTTCAACCAGCTCGTAAGTAAAATTGCACCGATGATGGCGGCTACAACTCCGCCAACTGCTGGGGACATTCGAGACGAAAGACAGTCAGTCCGAGAGCGGGATCTGCAGCGTGGCAGTACTCACCGCCGCCGACTATAGCGCCGATCGGAGTTTTACTGTTTACCCTTGCGCTTGCTGATGCGTTCGTTGCACCGGACGTAGTGCTCGGCCCTGCAGAAGCCGTAGACGAGGCGTTGAGGGAAGCCTCGAACATGTTACAGACTTGGTGGTAGTCTACGAATAGTACAATTAGGTATGAGCAACATGTTGATTGCCTCAGCGTATCTGGTGGCATCTAGACTTACTGGTGTGTCCGTCGAGAGCTGCTGCTGTTTGGTCAGGGGTAGTACGATTATCCGCAGGACTAGACATGCAAATTGCACAGTACTGGAGAATTATGAAGCATTCAATCAAACACCCGGTTTATTGAGGTATGATAAGCTTACATGCAGCGGATCGTGGCTCCCACACCAGCATCCAGCGTCGCCTTGCAGCCTCTGGCATCTCGGTATCTGAGAGAAACGTCCTGGTTATTGACTTCCCCTACGACTCGGCATAGGAAGTTTGACATGCCACGTAGTTGACGAACTGTGTACAATCAGTTGTCGCATTGCACCCCACGGAGACAGCGCCCTGAATCCGTAGCGCAGCACTGGTGAGCTGGGGTCCGTAGTCTATCTCATGAGCAAGACATTGAAGGGGAAGCAGAAGGAGAGCGGGTATAGACAACTGAAATAGCATCTCGGCTTTCGCCTAGATATCCTATCGTGCACTGGTTACGAGTGAGCTAAATAGCTACTGTTAGCCAGAAATTTCTCTCGAAATGAGCTGGGGTAGGAGGGTAGGGGAAAATGCGAATGCAAGTTCTGGCGTGCTGAGACCAACAATTTCTACTACTCGGTGGAGTCCCTAGGCCGGTCAGTACCTAGCCACAGCATCTAAATGAATGGGCTTCAGGCATGGCACAGGATCCTCCTTCTCCCCTCAATTGAGCGATGCTAGATGAGGTTTCAGACCGCTCGGTCAATTCATTTGCTTATGTCTCTAAGCTCTGATTGGTCAAACCGCATAATAGTGTCCCGCAAACTTGTCTAACATCGGGGAGGAGACTTGATCCTCATGGCACTCGCACAGCCTTGTCTTCAAACATCCTGCCTAACGCAAAGAACGCAGCACAATAATTGCTTGGCAGGCGCTCATTCCCAGACGGCAAGTGGCAGGTCACGCGTGCCCTCTCTCATTATTGGTCTGCGGGAGCTTTCTTCGCACCTTCTTAGATCGCTTCCTCTCTTCTTTCTCGCCTCGTCTTTACATGCGGGTTGGTATGCGCCAGTTCTATTTTGAGAAGGCTTGGAAATCGAGTAAGCGCGGTTGTGGCCCAGTGATCTAGTGGTGCTTTATGAATGTATGAGAGACAAGAATGATAGGTCATGTGGAATCCTGCATATATTCGGATTGAAATCTTTGAATCAAATGTCTGGCGTTTCTTTCAAGTGCACTCCGTACAAAAAACGACGCACGTCAAAGCTAGTGGTTGAATCTAGCTGCACTTTCATAATCCAACCGTTAATGCGTGGATACTCGCTACCTTAATAATCTCTGAATCATTGGCTGCAAACCGGGACCCAACCGTTAGCAGATCTATTTATGAATAATTCTAAAGTAGAGCTGGCGTACCACGACTCTTGGCTATAGTCGCAGATTCCTATCTTGAAGTAGGCCGTGCCAGCATTATGCGATCAAAACTCTTCGTGGAAAGATATTTATCTGAATTTTCTATGAATTTTACATTACCCGAGGGATCATTATTCTTTGAGAAAACTGCGAGCTAACGTAAGGGGCTATCCACACACCCAACTACTATCAGGCTAATATCGCTAATTAGCGCTCTGAAGCTCACATATCTCACTGCTGCTATCGTCTTCGCCATCGGACCTAGTGTAAATTTGTGCTGTTATGTGTCGGACACTACGGCCAAATGGTACGCTGAACCTTTATCGAATTCGAGACGTTCCACCCTCCCAAATGCGAACTCACCACGGCGAAACGTGCGACGTCGGTTCTGGAAGGAAGAGTTTGTGGAATGCTGAGGGGCTCGTGAGGAGAATCACGACGGTTCTTTTAAGCGGCAAGCGGGTCCGTTTGGGCATTGGTTGGTCTGGAAGATGGCTTTGCTTGGGTGCCATTGAGCGACTGTTTTGGAGTGCCTAGTCCTATGGAGTAAATGAGTGTATGCGCGAGGGAATCGTGCACTGTTCGAATCATATTATTCTTTCGAAATTTCAGGATCTCTAGTGTAGCTTGAAGATATTGTTGACTATTACAAGTGGGGGATGGTCACGTGTTCGGCCGCGTCCACCGGCACACTCGAACAACAAATTCGTGGCGAATGCCGTTTGCTACATCGTTGCCACATGTTACGTTTGACTGAGCAACGGCTGAGCAATGAGCTCTATGTGACTAAAACAAGGCACTGGGAGATTGTCGGTAGTCGTGTAAGCCAGGTCGACGAACGTGCAGCGTGCTTGCTGATAGTTTGTCGCTATGGATGCATTCAAGTCGGGACGACAGCCGGGAGCCATGCTGCGCTTGAGGAGCTATACTTGGAGGATTGCCAAGAGCCCCCTAAGAACACGTTGTCCATTGTTACTACCTATCGGCAAATTAGATGGAGCTTGAAGCTAGCACCAGGGGAGGAAAGAAGTCTGGAGCGCAATTGCCGTAAAAACCGTAGTTGGCAACGCGCAAAGAGTCAACTCAAAACCCGGGCAAGGCTCGTTGCAGAGAAGACAACACTTTTGGTCCCGCCATCCTCATTCCATTGGTTCTCTCGTCTGCGACAGAGACCGGTAGTTACTTTTCCATACTTGGATCACGATATCATAATATGCCTCCGTCGGCCGCCTCGATCGCTATGCAGTCACCTGCTGGGGACAACGAGACATTCTCAACTCCGCCCTCGACGCCTTCGGCCTTTGCAGTTGGCTCATCCACTACATCGACTACGACATCAATGTCGAGTGTGGTCCCCACGAACGGCACAAGTAACAACGGACCCGCCAGGCCGAGCACTTCCCGGCGCCCCAGCTCCCTTTTGCTGCCCACTGAGGGATCTGGCTGGGTAGAGGACGTCGAGCTTGTCCGCGAAGGAGCTGCTGACCACGCTACCCCCCGCCACACACCTAATCATCGCGGCGTGCACTCCCCACTTCCCGACACTTCGGCCCTTCCAAAGAATATCCCGGCCGTACTCTCCCCTCTGACAAAGTTCCACGCAAACCAGGCAAATACTCCTAAGCCTCCCGCCGCAGGGATTGCGCACGCGCTCAAGTCTCCGTGTTTCGTCCACTCACTGCTCGACAAGGGTGCTTCGCTCTCTGACTGGCTGCGTGACGCTCAGGGCCGACCTACACACCACATGCAGCCCTCTCCCCCATCCACCAACCACTCCTTGTCAGCTTCAAGCAGCGAGCCTGAATATGACGAGGAAGATGAAGAGTATAGCGGCAGTTTGACTCGGCAACTCGCCGAGACCGCTGTCGGCGTCCGCGAGATGAGCAAGCAACTCGGTGAGTCCGATTCTATCCTAGATACCGACGTCGAGAAGGGTTTAGCTGATCTTTGCGTTTGTATAGGCCGTGCTCGCGTTCACTCCAAGATTAGCAATATACTCATTATTACCAAGGCCCGTGATAATCGACTCATCAAGCTCACCCGTGAGCTTGCCCTGATGCTCATGCAGAAGGAGCGCGACGACGGGCGAGGGCATGTAGTGTGAGCACCATCTCATAAATTTCTATGCATTTTTGCTCACTCCTTGCCTAGTTACGTCGATGCTCAGTTGCGCCATTCCAAGCGTTTCGACGCCGCTGGACTCGAACGGGACTACCCAGAGCTCTTTGCCCCTCTCCCCCGACGCCGTTCATCGTCTTCCACCTCACTTGCCTCATCCATGGGTGGTGGGGCTCTCTCCGGTCTCAGAATGTCCTCCATATCCTCCGCGGCGTCCTCGACCGACCATCTCCCCATGCCCGAAGAAGGCCAACTCCGCTACTGGACGTCCGAAATGTGTGTACGCACGCCCCACCTCTTCGATTTCGTCGTCACCCTCGGTGGAGACGGCACTGTCCTCTTTGCTTCATGGCTCTTCCAACGCATTGTCCCGCCCATCTTGCCGTTTGCACTTGGCTCTCTTGGTTTCCTCACCAATTTCGACTTCGTGGACCACCGAGCTGTCATGGATGGTGCGATCGACAACGGCATCCGCGTGAACTTGCGTATGCGATTTAGCTGTACGGTCTATCGTGCTGTAAACGCAGACGAATGCAAGAGCCGCAAAGCCGTCAAGCGTGCCGAGACGGGCGAGATTCTTATGCGCAGTCTCGAAAAGGGAGGAGGATGGGAGGCTCTAGAGGCTGGATATGCAGGTGGGGCGAGTCATTCGGCAGGTGGGAAGGATAAGGAGATCAAGTGTTTGACGACGAGACCGGTGGAGACGTTTGAGGTCTTGAACGACTTGGTTATTGATCGTGGTCCAAGCCCGTATGTGAGCATGCTGGAGCTATTTGGTGGGTTTCTCTTCACATTCATGAATTATGTGGTAAACTAAGATATATATGGATATGCTAGGTGACGAACACCATATGACCACCGTCCAAGGCGACGGCCTCACAGTATCCACCCCGACGGGCTCCACCGCCTACTCCGTACGTCGCCATTACCCATTCACTTACCTCCACCTCGGCCTCCTTCATAATCCACCTCACTTCGACCCTATTCACTTACACATCCTCCCATACAGCTCTCCGCCGGCGGGTCTCTAGTTCACCCAGAAATCCCCGCGATCCTGATTACGCCAATCTGCCCACACACTCTCTCCTTCCGGCCGATGCTCCTCCCGGACAGCATGGAGCTTCGTGTCTGCGTCCCTTACAATTCGCGTAGTACGGCTTGGGCGAGCTTTGATGGCAGGGGACGGGTTGAGCTCAAACGTAAGTTAACCTCCTGTCGTAGCCTTATTTTCGCCTTCATTTCATCTCGATTTATTTTCGGGTGCATGAGGCCGCGACGCTGACGAATTTCTATTTTATCTTATTGACGTACAGCGGGTGACCATATCAAGATCACAGCGTCGAAATATCCTTTCCCGACGGTATGCAACGATAAACAATCCACCGATTGGTTCCACTCCATCTCGCGTACATTCAAATGGAACGAGCGCGAACGCCAAAAGTCCTTCGTCATGGTCGAAGAAGATGCCGCCGGGTCGGAAGGAGTCTCCCAAAAGTCCGCCAAGAAGCAAAGTGGGAAACCAAAGAGCAGTCCTCTTGCGCATGCCACCACCGAAAGTGAAGGTCAGAGCAACGAAGAGGAAGACGATGATGATGAGGAGGAGGAGGAGGAGGAAAAGTACGACATCGACGATTCGAGTCCCGAAGCCGCCACTGCCGCTGCCACCGCTGCCCCCTCCGCCTCTACGAGCTCAGGGACGATCAAGACAAGTTCGCCTGTGTCGGTTGCGCCTGCGGCTGTTGCGGCGCGCGCGATCAACAAGGACGGGATCGTCGAGTCGCACTTTACACACAAGTCGGGGTACGATTCGCCCGATCGGTTCCGAGTCGCCCAGCCCCATCCGCCCAAGGTGCATTTCCGACACATGGTCGATGGAATTGATCCGTTGACGCCTACGCCCGGAGGAGGCAGTGTGGGAGTTGGACGAGGGGAGAGTGTGAAGACACCTCGGCCTGGGGATCGGAACGAGGTCCACCCGGGCGCTGCGGCTGCTGGCGGTAGTAGTCATGCTGGAGCACACGAGGATGGTCAGCCGCATAGTGCGGGTGTACAGCAGCACCATCATCATTCGCCGCATTACCCACACAACCACCAACATCACCATCATAAGGATCACAGCAAACCTGCGACGGCTCCACATGATCGGAGGGCGTTTGCTGTGTGGGGTCAAGACGAGAGCGATAGTAACACTAGCGATGGCGAGCCCTAGGTTGATGGATGGTTGGACGTATATACGATGTGGTCGGTTCGTGGCTTGTTGGATCATGGAACGGAATGTATGTACAACTCTGGTTTTCTTGCTGTTCGGCCCTATGCACACCTATTCTTGAAATGAAATCTATCATGAAATAAAGTATAGTTGTGAGATACATGGCACAGCCTAAACACCCAAGCCCCCGAACCGAGTCAAGTCCATGTGGCAAGCACACAATCACCAAACAGACGAGACATCATAACCGCATTGAATTGCCAGCCCATAACAAGACAGATACCTATGTAAACAAACGATTCCTTACAAGTACAGAATGGGCGCTGGGTTATAAGGAACATATGCACAGGAACAGACAACAGACAGACAAACAAGGAGCGGTAGGTAGATCGATAAGAGAAAAAGGAAACACATAGACGTGTCGTTATACAGTTGGTGGGATTTAACAAGGGGTCGATTGTTCGTACACGGACCGGTTGAAGAAATGTGGGAGATTAATAGCCTCCGGGATAGCCGCCACCTTGCTGGGGAGGGAATTGGCCTTGTGGGGCGCCGTAGCCCTGTCCTTGAGGATTGAAGCCTAGACGAAAGTATGTCAGCATGGTGTATGCGATAGGCAAGAGGTGGCATACCTCCGAAGCCACCAGCATTTCCCGGGGGAGGCTGGTACCCGCCGAAACCTCCATAAGGAGCTGCCATTCCAACCGATGGGTTAGCATGTCTTCTAACTGATACCGATGGTCGGCTTACCTCCTCCGCCATAACCGCCCCCTGGGAATCCACCACCAGGGAACCCAGGACCCACACCCAACTGCCCAGGAAATCCTCCCTGAGGGGGGTACCCTCCAGGCCCGCCCATCCCGCCGCCTCCGCCTCCACTCCCACGAGCATTGGCGAGGTTAACCTTGATACGTCGACCATCAAGCTCTTGGTCATTTGCACTGCGCAACCCAAACCAGATTAGAGTTGAACACGAGTCTAAAGTCTATCAAACAACACATACGTAGCAATCGCACCCGTGGCTTCCGCCTCGGACGCATACGTGACGAACCCGAACCCACGCGAACGACCGGTCTCGCGGTCGCGCATCACGATACTCTGCACAACAACACCGCCAAATGTGAGCACACGGAATCGGATCGACAGAGATCTGGTGAGCGAAACGTCACTTACGTCGAGCACGGCTCCGTACTGGCCAAACACCTGATCGAGATGGCGCTGATCAGATCGGGGGATGTGGGGAACGACGGTGAATGCACGTACCTGGCGGAGGGTGTCGTCGTTGGTGTTCCACGACAGGTTGCCTGTGCATAACCGGACATTACGCAGAAAGAGGCAAGCAGAGTCGTCAGCATGTAAACG
>MU132148.1:587689-631671 GCA_015039395.1 Ceratobasidium sp. AG-I | reverse complement strand
CTATAGATTTCACGCAAGGTGCAAAGACGAGGCGCAAAACGCAATGATTTAGCAACCAATATCAGACTGACTATGAGATTGGCAAAACACGGACGTCATTCAAAGTTTGCTCAGTGGTGTTCCACGACAGATTGCCTACATATCGAGACGCAACGCAACGCACGCACGATCGGGACACATCGGAAAGCAAACAGTTAGGGAGAGCACGCATACAGAACGACGGAACGAGCAAACGACGACGGCTACGGATAACACCACGCCTGAAACGATGAGGGACCATTGTTTATTCACTAACCAACGTAGATCTTCGCAGACATGATGTGTTTTGGTTTGAAGTAGTAAAGTGAACAGTCGTGGGGGTTGGAGACGAAGCTGATGGGTCCGATGCTGCAATTTTATAGCTCCTAAATGCACGGACCATGCTCTAGAGCGTACCACGTGTTTACCCTACCATGCGCCTACACAATACGCCACCTGATTTCCTGGCCCCTTCGGATCTCTCCAATCTGTAGCCGCAACACTCCATTCAGGCATAAACAAGCCTATATTTTCGTTTAAGAGCTTTCCCGACCTCTTTTCGCTCAACACCATGCATCCGAGTCGCTGTATGCGCAACGTTCCAACTGCGAACCGCCCTCAGCCCTACAAGCGAGGAAAATCCACGAGGAGCACGACCTGTAATTCACTCTGCATACGCGCACTTCCCCGGCGTAGCTGCGTTCTCGTAACCCCTAACACCCGAGCACCAATCGGCAATGCGCTGGCAGAGATGAACCGGGTGCGACAGTTGCGCCTATACTACCTGCAGAAGGTTCAATCACTCACCTGATTTCCCTCGACAATGTGTTCAGGTCGTAGAATCTTCGCTTGGACGCCCTCGCCTGCAACGCTGCAAGGCATCTCGGCATAGATCGAGATTCCGTGCCTAGCTAGAAGAAGAACGAGCACTACGGTTGCCCCGGTCTCACGAATCCTACATCGAAGAGGGGAAGACCATCACAGGTGCGTTGGCGAATAATATCGCGAGGCACCGCTGTAGTCGATTGGGTTAGCTTGCGTAGAATCTAGACTGTAAGCTCTGGTATATGCGGTGGCATCCTACACGAGTCGCAAACGCACTTCACGCAGGAGGTGGCGACATTCAAAAACGATTATGGCCAGCGGGTAAATCTGAGATGAAAGTCGCGTGCGTAGGAATGCAATTCCGATTTATGAAAACTGAGATCAATCGACGAGATGCCATACAGGTCGATTTGATGGAATTAAACGGCGAGCAAACGCAAGTGGTGGTAATATGATATAGCAATGAATGAATTGGTTTGAATAGCTAGTCTAAGTATGCGATACGGATCGCACATGCTCTTCTCTATATCTATACGCGCTTTTATAGAGGTTGATAATAGAGTCTTTATCTTTGACGTTTTCCCCAGGAACCATGAGGAACTTAGGCTTGCAATCTGGATTTCATTTCGCGTCGTTAGTGTGCTCCAACAAGCGCAACCATAGTCTCGGTTTCGATAAACCTTTGGGGAACCAATAGCCGTCCAGCTCCCCACAGATCCAGATCAGCATCGACCTACTTTTGACCGATGCGAGATCCAGAACACGTCCCAATCGTGCGATTTACTAAAATGGGAGGTGCGGAACCCATCAGAGTCTGGGCATCACCTCGCTGGCAACGCATTGGATTAAAAGTTAAATTTCGTGAGATTTAGGGGATATGGTTGGAACGTGTGCCTGCTGTGGGGGACTTGGATGCCCAGGTCCACTTGGCTGTTCTTGTTTGTCTCAGGCCTATTTCGTGCGACGCTTCTAATCGCTCGTAGATGTGAGAGACAACATATACAGGCTTTTGTATCGCCGATATGTAACAGAAAAAAAGCGCTCACTACTGGGTGTATGCGCGGCATCTTCAAGGATGCACCGGAGGCGAGTTTGAGTTCCCTCACATCGACATGTTTCTACAAGGAGAAATGTTGGCAGCCGAACACAAAGCCTATCGCTCAGCGTCCCGCGACCGTTCGGGCAGCCGTATTGGGGGAGTGGTTGAGGCCTCCGACATACGAGTTGCAGTAGCTGAGCATTTGGATCATAAGATGCAGCGTCGGGGCTCTCAGTTTCCCCCAACTCTTAAATTTCCACTCCCCAAGACCGGAACACATGGCTTCGAAGGTCTACGTTGGTCGGTGAACCAATAGCCTATTTACTCTATGTGTGCCCTCCTCTGGCTGTTTGCTTTCTAGTGTCCCCCGACCGTGGACTCATTGCGTTGCGTCTCGGCGTGTAGGCAATCCGTCGCCGCACACTACCGATAAAACGCTGCGCGACGTAAGTTTATAGCTGGGCGTTACGCCTAGGCGCGGCTATTGATATGTAGACAATCTATCGTGGAACACCACCGAGCGAACATCGAATGAAGTCTGTGTTTCGCCTAATCTACTGCTTTGGCGTGACCTTGGCTAATAAATTGTTACATCAGATCTGCCTTTAGCGGGGAATATGCTGTCCCTTGAGAATATGGCGCGGTCGTTGACCTACATGTTGTACCATGAGACTTAGCGGTCGCCAATTAGCTTCATCTCGTCTGATCGGTCAGGAAATGAGATGCCATTACTGAGATCTAGGTCATCGTTCTACTGAATCGTTCTACTGGACGCTCCCGTGGCTACGACTTCGTGACATACGGGAGCGAACCCAAATTTCGTGCGGCTCTTGAAAGGACTCTCTCTCTTTCGCCATCATACCGGCTGACAGACGTGGTCGGTAGCATGGATAAACATCGCACCAAGGTCAATGCGGATAGCCAGCGCTCGACCGGGAGTTGAAGACAGTAGCAAGGTAGGTGGAACGTGTATCGGGCGCGGGTACCGGGTACCGACGGACAAATTTTAGTGACCGATTAGAGGCGATGATGTCATACAGCACTGTCGTGAAGTTATATGCTGGTAACATCTCAAATTTGCATATGTTGTGTTACGCGAATGGCTCCTATGAGAGATTCCTCAAGCATACTTATTGCTATTCGGGTAGAAATAATTGACACAAGGTGTAGGTTCAAGAGCCTGGGAAACACGCTATCTGAAAGCCTTGGATGTTCAGAAGACGCGGTCTTTTCATCCACTCGTAGAAGCGCATCAGAGAGGAATTGAATAGTGCAAAAAACCATAAATTCCATAAGATCACAAGGACTCAATAACTCTTCGATAGTTATTTCTTCAATTGAATTCAATCAAATTTCCGAGTCGCTCACAAAATTGCGGGATACTTAGATAAAAGTCTTGCCGTTCAGTTCCCATATGAGGCGGCGAGATGACATGCTTAGTACTCGTTCAAACGAGTTTGTAAATACTTATAGGAAATCTTATGATCTGTAGTTCAGAAGAGGCGCTGACCAAGAGAAGTCAATGAGCGAACCGTCAATACGAGCGATCCAATAAGTATCTTAAATACTGGGGAAACATAGTATTTTATATATCCTGGGTGAGCACTAAGGATCGGGTTATGGGCATAGCTCGGTAAGGGGAGTCGTAGTCCGAGATCTCTTGGTGCGTGCCATATCTAACGTCGAGGATAGCCACGGCAGCCACATGACCTCCGGACACAAACTTATCGCTCAGCATCCCGGCCATCCGGATGAGGCGATTACAAACGTAATGAGGGAGTGGATTGGATTCTCGACATGCGGTAGCCGCTCATTTGGAACATACAAATTTAGGGCATCGGAGCCATCAGTCTCCACTAACCCCACGACCACTCACTTTCCACCACCCAAGACCATGTCGAAACTCTACGTTGGTCAGTGAATGAATAGCCTGTTGGTCCTATGCGCGCTCTCCCCTGACTGTTTACTTTCCGATATGTCTTGATCGTGCGTGCATTGCGTTGCGTCTCGGTGTGTAGGTAATCTGTCGTGGAATACCACTGACGATGGACTGCGTCAAGTCCGTACTTTGTTTGATCCTATGTCAGTGTGATCTTGGTTGCTAAACGGTCGTGCTTGCGCTTCGTCTTTGCCGTCTGCGTGAAATCTGTAGGCCTTTGAGACATATGGCACCGTCACCGATGTAAGTTTTGAGCCATCGAGATCTGGCTTCTTTACGTCCAATTAGTCAAAACCTGATATATTGTCACTGAACTCTAGAGCATCATTATGCGTGATCGTGAGACTGGACGTGCCCGTGGCTTCGGCTTTGTGACCTTCAGTAGCGAGCAAGAGGCGCAAGCGGCTATCGACGGGTATGTCCACCTCTTTCGCCATGCCTTGTTCGCAACAACTAACCAGCACGAACGATAGCCTGCACGACCAGGAGCTTGACGGTCGCCGCATCAAGGTTAATCAGGCCAATGCGCGCCCTAGTGGTGGAGGAGGGGGCGGTGGAGGATACGGCGGCGGCGGAGGCGGATACGGTGGCGGAGGAGGCTACCAGGGAGGAGGAGGATATAATAGTGGAGGCGGAGGAGGATACGGTGGCGGGTACCAACAGGGTAATATCTAGTTGTGATTATTATCGAACGGAGTATCTTATTAACCTGGTTATCTCAGGAGGAGGCTACTAGAGCCATCTGGTTTGGGGAAGTTGGAGTACGAACTGGCGCGGGAGCAGCGGCTGAAGATGATGCAAGGTGGAGGAAGCGATGGTGAGAACGTTGGACAGGATTGTTGTGAAGCTATGTGTCAGTAACACTCAAAAATCGAGAATGCTTTGAATGGGTTATCATATGCGAATGACTCTTGTGAGAATTGGCTCAAGCATGCCAAGCAGGCTCAGTGCTACACCTAACAGAAGTAGCCTGTTATTCGGGTAGACGTCGTTGTCGCACATCGAGCAGGTCTAAGAACATAAAATAGCGAACTGCCTGAGAGCCTTGAAGGTTTAAAAGACCCGAGCCCATTTGTGCATCTACTGGAGGGGAACTAGAGAGCAGATTACGTAACTACACACGAGCACTGACAATAGCCACCTCGCGTGATCAACAATAGCCACCCAATAAATTTGTCGCAAAAGCCAAAATCAGTAAAATATCAACTTGAACTTTCTTGTTGCGGCGTGGTACAAGGGGCTTTGTCACCCTATTCGATTGGTTTCGTTACGTAGAAATATGTTAAGGCGTACGCTTGCATAGTATCACTAAAAACGACCATACGACTCTCGCCGTTTGAGGGTGTACTGTATGCGGGTTCCGTCGTAGGAAGGATAAATTGGGGCTGAATCATATATTTGTGCAGATTCAAATATGATTCGCATTGCTCTAACCACTTATACGAGTAGTCTTGAGTTGGGTTGAGCCCGTGCAACAGCCGAACCTGAAGCTCCGAGAACGAATCTCATACTGAGGACGCTGCTCTAGTTCGAATGTGACGTGTAGAGATGGCGGAGGTACAGTTAGAACAACGGCAGTAACATTGCCTTACCATGTCGAGTTGAAACGCAATAAAGTGTTAAAAAACCACTGAAGTAAATACGTCGCGTGAGGAGATCGGGTCACATTGGTAGGAGTAGCCAACGATCAACAGGCAAATTATTCGCTTCAATAGGACGGGCTTCCAAGTGATCGTATGTTCAAGAAATACCCCCAACAAGCATGACCGTAGTCTTGGTCCCAACAAACCTACGGAAGATCAATTATTGCCAAAAACTCCACAGATCTGCACCAGCGCCGACCTGCTCCCAACCGATGCAAGGCCTGTGTCCAGGTGTGAAAGCCAAGAACGCGACCTATGCAGTTTCGAGGATCGGGGTGCGGGAGCATCTCATCAAGGGGTGTTAGAATCTGAGAGCCCAACATGGCCCATATCCAACCTGAGGATAGCCACACGGTAGCCACGCCTTTACCACCCTGCATCCCGTGACCAGTGGTTGCAGACGTAATAGGGAATGAATGGAGTTTCCCGACATGCGAGTTGCGGTAGCCGCTCATCTGGAGCATATAAATCTGGGGCATCAGAGCCATCGGTCTCCACTAACCCCCACAACTGTTCACTTTTCACTCTCCAAGATACACCATGTCTGCGAAGATCTACGTTGGTCAGTGAACCAATAGCCTGCTAATCCTATGCGTGCTCTCCTCTGATTGTTTGCTTCCCGATGTGTCTCGATCGTGTGCATTGCGTTGCGTTTCGGTGTATAGGTAACTTGTCGTGGAACACCGACGATAATGTGTTGCGTCAAGTCCGTATTTTGTTTGACCATGGTCGGCGTAATTTTGGTTACTAAATTCTTGCATTTGCGCTTCGTCCCCGCCATCCGTTTAAAATCTACAGGCCTTCTCGGAATTTGGCAACGTCACCGACGTAAGTTTTGAACCATCGAGACCTGGCTTCATTACGTCCAATTAGTCAAAACCTGATATATTGTCACTGAACTCTAGAGCATCATTATGCGTGATCGCGAGACTGGACGTGCCCGTGGCTTCGGCTTCGTAACATACGGGACCAACGAAGAAGCTCAAGCGGCTATCGACGGGTTTGTCCACCTCTTTCGCAACGCCGTATTCGCGACGGCTAACGTGTATGACCTATAGCATGAACGAACAGGAACTTGACGGTCGCCGCCTCAAGGTTAATCTGGCCAACGCGCGCGGCGGTGGAGGTGGAGGCGGATACAGCGGAGGAGGTGGAGGTGGGGGGTATGGAGGAGGAGGAGGTGGAGGCTACCAGGGTGGAGGAGGAGGCTATGGTGGCGGCGGGTATCAACAGGGTAAGATCTAGTTGTTACTTCTATTACACAAAATATCGTATTGACCGTCACCTGCTTAGGAGGCTACCAGGGCGGCCAACAGGGTGGTGGTGGCTGGAATTAGCGCGGGGATGGTAATCGAAACTAAAAGCAAGTGGAACCAACAGGGCGAACTTCAGTCATTGATTCAGATCGAGGATGTCGGACAGTTGTGAAGCTATCTATTAGTAACACTTGAAATTCAAGAGTAACATGAGTATACTATTTTGCGCCAATGACTCGTGAGCTCAATCATGCCAAGCAGGCTCAGTGCTAAACCTAGTCGGAGTAGTCTACCATTCGAGTAGACGTCGTTAGCACACATAGAACAGGCACAAGAACACAAATATAACGTAATGCCCGAGAGCTATGAAGTTTCAAAAGACCTGAGCCATAAATCTGTCTTATCGCAGGCGTGCGTTGGGGGAGAATTATATAACCACACGCCATAACAATAGCCACCTCGTGATCGACGATAACCACCCAATCACCTCATCACACAAGACCGAAATCAGAAAATATTAATCCGAGTTCCCCCGCTGTGGTCCAAGAGATCTCATACTATCGTTCAACCAGTTTAATTACATGAAAATAAGTTGAAATATGCTCTTACATAGCACTGGAAACGACTTCGGATTGCAGTTGCCTACGATGTATGTCAGCTATGTACATTCAAAGATACTCCCCACTGCTACAATTGCTTATATTTGTAGTCCTGGCTTGCGACCCTGCGACAGTCTAGGACGAAGCTCTGGCAGTGGGTGTTTTAGTGGAGACGCTACCCTAGTTCGGGGGCGACGTATGGAGATGGATGAGGTACGGAGCAATGTGTCGCGTAAAGAGATTGCGACACGCTTACGCCAGTAATACCGAACGACCGCCAGGCAAGCTATTCGCTCCAATAGGGCAGGTGTGGGGCAAACCGTTCTCTCAAGCGTACGTTCAAGAAGTATTGCAGATATGCTCATTGGTAGGCTTCGACTTTGGCAGACACACCCTACTATGGGTGAAGATGATGTATTGCTTTAATCGCCCGGAATTCTGAGGAACCTTGGTCAAAATACCGGTGCATAATAATAAAACGTCTCCCCCACTGTGTATATGCGCCGCGGTTTCAAACGGTGGTCGTTTCTTATTAACTTGAGATGGGGTCCCGCAGCTCGTTCGATTCAGCAAACAACAGCAAGGGTGTATTTTTAACGATCTGGCCGGTCAAATACAAAGCATGCAATAAGATCCAGAGAATTGCTTCCTCATTCGAAGATATTTCGCTTTCTTCGGTCAGGTTTCTCTTCCATCTATCGATAAGTATACCGGGGAAACTTTCTATGGACTCCATTGAGTGAACTCTCCCTTGGCTGCATCCGGTGTAATATCTCCGCCGATATGACAGGCCGCCATCTTATGTGCAAGGGATTCTCTAATCAATTTATCACACAGTTTTCAGCGAATCAGAGGTGTATGCGGTATTGAATCGCGCAAACACAACAGTTATGCTTTTCGTTGCATTCGATTGTTCTTCAGCCTGTAAGTCACCTGGGGAGCATTGGCGTGAATGCTCTGAAATGCTTCTGTTCTGTACAAGGCTCATCTCTGTACGAGGTTATAGCATACCGTTCTCAGACCTTCCTGAAACGGATTGTAAATTCTCGTAAAGCTTTTCGGGATCTTTGATTCAAGAGAGATGTTGACCAAGGGCAGTCGATGAACTAAATACCGACTATATCCAACTGTTGTAGAGGAGAACGTGTTTCAGCGAGGGAAGCCACAATCTGAGAGCTCATCCTGGTGCTGTTCTCCTTAGGGGTGCATACAGCAGCCGCATGACCTCCGGACACAAACCTATCGCTCAGCATCCCGCGACGACCTTAACAGATGTGATTAAAAACGTAATGGGGACCCCCGGCACGTAAGTCGATGAAGCAGGACCCAAATAAGGTGTGGGCCGCTGACCTACCAGAGCCCAGAGACGTAAGCGAATGAACTGACCAAAGTGGTCCAAAACCATATCTACAGTAACATCACTCAGATTTAGGGGGCCTTGTATGGCACGCGACCTTCGCATTCGCTCTAGATCCCGCGACATAGCTGACAGGGATGATTAAAAGAGGTGCTGAAGCGAATTGATTGACTATGTCGTCATGCGAGTCACTGTAGTCATGAGTTTGGAACGTATAAATTGCGAGCACTGCGAGAGACATTACTCTCACAAACCACCATCGTTCACTTTACGCCCCCTAAGCCTAAATCACAACATGTCGAAGCTATTTGTTGGTCAGTGAACCAACAATCCGTCGCTTATATGCGCACTCTCCCTAACTGTTTGCTTCCCGGTGTGTTCCAATTGTACATGCATGCGTTGCGTCCCGATGTATAGGTGGCCTGTCGTGGAACACCACTGATGAAACGTTACGCGCGGTTCGTATTTTGTTCCATTTTATCATCAGCTTGTCCGGTGTTACTAAATGATTGCGTTTTGCACCTCGTCCTTGCCGTCTACATAAATACACAGAAATTCGAGGAGTTTGGTGCAGTTGAAGAGGTACGTTTTGTGCCATCGGGATCTGGCGGTCATCGCTTGGCTTTATCAAATTTGGTTGGTCAAACTAAGATTGGTTGCTGAATTCTAGGCTGTGGTTACGAAGGATCGTGAGACTGGACGTTCGCGCGGCTTTGGGTTTGTGAGGTTCAGGAACGATGACGATGCGACTCGGGCTATGAACTCGTTCGTCCAGTTCTTTCGCCAGGCCTTTCTGCAGCAACTAACAAGTATGACCAATAGCATGAATGACCAGGAGTTCGACGGTCGCCGTATTAGGGTCGACAAGGCAACCGACCGCAGAAATGGAGGGGGAGGAGGAGGAGGAGGCTATGGTGGTGGCGGGTATCAACAAGGTATAATATCCAGTTGCTATTCTATTATACAGAGTACCACATTAATCTGCTCATCTGCTCAGGAGGCGGTGGAGGTTGGAATTAGCGCGAGGGTGGTGATTGAAGACAAAATCAAGGCGAAGGAGATGGGTCTCAGTTGTGGAATCAGAATGAGGATGCTGTACGCGTGTGAAGCGATACTGTATGTTAATACGACTTGAAATCCAGTCACCACTTGAATCTGCTATTTCGCGCGAATAGCCTGGATGGGATGATTGCTCGGGCGTATCAAGCAGGCTTCTGAACCTCACTTAATCAAAGTGTCCAGGAGCTGCGAAGGTTTGAATGGCGCGCAGTCTGTTAATTTGCCTCGTTATGGAAGCGCACCCAAGGATTAACAGCAGAGGATGCAATCATACACCGCAACAGTACGGGAACTTAGTACTTATGACAATAGCCACCTCGTGATCGACAGTTGCCTCCCAATTACTCATCAGACTCAAAATCAGCAAAATATCAACTTGAATTCTCTTCCCCTCTCAAAACATGGAAACAGGCGCACAACGGCAGGAAACAATTGACACAGACGATGAAAAAGTGAGAAAGAAACAGACTTGAGATGGAAGTGGAAATGGGATTGGGAGATGGAAATGAAAACTGGATGGGATGGGAAACTTGAAACGTGGGCGAGGTTGGGAGGAATGGTAATCAAGAGATGCTCAAGAGAACAACGCAGGAAGAACAAGTACAATCCGCAATACGAGACAAGAGGTATGAAACAACAGGCGGACAGGGGAATAGAAACAGCACATCGGGTAGAGATTGCTGCAAGATAGATTGTGGGGAAAGTGGGACACATCAACTCGTTATTGTAAAAAACCAGAAATCATTAGACATTACGCTCTCGCACTACCCCTTCAGTTGCTACCCTTCTGCTTATCCTTCTTATCCTTCTTGTCTTTCTTCTTCTTGTCGCTGTCCGCAACACTTCCGCTGTCTCCACCCTCAACATCGATCGACGCACGAACACTATCGCTTCCCTCACGGCTCAGACGGTTCAACCCAGGGCTGCTTGGCGGCGAAACGACACGACCGGTCGAGCTGATGCTAGCCTGTCGGCTCGGGCCCTGCGACATCCTGCGAGCGAGTTGCGCGAACCGTTGACCGCTCTTGGCAGCCGCACCCTGCGAGATCTTCCGAATACGTTGCGCAGCCTGCCTGAAACGTTCGCCCTCGGTACCAGCAGCAAAGGTCACACCGGGAGTACCAGGGGTACCAGGGATAGAGCTGCCTCCAGATGTAGTCTCACGGAGAGCGGGACGAGCAGAACCAGCGAGCGAGGATGCGTCATCAGACTTGGGGAAGGCGGCGGGGCTGGCGGCAAGATCGCGAGTAGATTCCGAAGCGGGGAAAGTAAGGGGAGCGGCAGCAGCTTCTTCAGGTTGGGGAGCAGCAACATCGTCCGACTTGACAGCAACCTCATCCGACTTCGTAGCCTCCGCCTCAGTCGCAGCCTTGTCAGCCTCGGGCGCAGTCTCCTCCGCCTTAGCACCATCGACCTTGCTCTCTCCGGCAACAGCAGCCGCAAACGACACATCAGGCCTAACTTCGTGCAATGACCGCTCGCTCGCCGTCTGCTGCTCAGGCTGAATCGGGATAGGGTTCTCGGACGGTACACCAGCAGCGACAAGTTGCTCAGCGGGAACGAGCTGGGGGCCAAGTCCGAAAGGAGCCGCACCCGGATGGTTGAAGCTCAAGTTGTCCGGGGTATCGACGGCGGGGATGGGGAGAATGTGTGCCTCTTGGTTGCCCTCCTCGGGAGCATCGACCTCATAGCCTGGAACCTCGCCTGCGTCGTCCTTGTTCGTGTCCGGAAGGGTGCGAGTCTCGTCAGCGGAAGAGATCTGGTCGGCCCACATGGCAGCGAAGCGCCCATCACGATCAACAAGCTCGCGGTGACTGCCAGATTCGACAATCTCTCCACCGTGCAGAACCAAGATACTAATGTCACGCCACTGTCAGCATCGCCGATAACCCGAATCGATGAGATGCAATACTCACACATCCGAGTTGGCAATAGTCGACAAACGATGCGCAATCGACAGCGACGAACGGCCATCAACCAAGTTCTGGAGCGCCTTCTGGATATCCCGCTCAGTAGTCGTGTCCAAAGCCCTACAACACCCACAATGATTAGACTCCCACTTAGCAGATTCTAAACAAGCAACAACTCACGAAGTAGCCTCATCCAACAAGATAATCCTAGGAGCCTTCAAGATAGTCCTCGCAATCGAAACACGCTGCTTCTCGCCACCGCTCAAACGCACACCACGCTCGCCGACCTTGGTCTCATAGCCATCAGGGAAAGACATGATACGCTCGTGCATCTGTGCCGCGCGAGCTGCGTTCTCGATCTCCTCGGTGGAAGCGCCAAACTTGCCGTATCCGACGTTGTACGCGATCGTGTTGTTGAACAAAACACTGTCCTGGGGAACGACGCCGATAGCCTTGCGCAAGCTTGCCTGAAGATAAAGTTAAAATCTAAAGCAATAGATCTTTAAGTAGCCCACTAACCTGAGTAACGTCACGAATGTCCTGTCCATCGATGCGGATGGCGCCGTTTCCGGGAGCAAGATCATAGAAACGGTACAAGAGACGCAAGATGGTGCTCTTTCCAGCTCCAGATTCGCCAACAAGAGCAACCGAGCCGCCCTTGGGGACCGTGAACGAGACACCGTTGAGAGCAGTCGTGCGGTTATCGTAAGAGAACGTGACATTGTCTATCACAAAACACATCAGTGCGACGCCAAGATGAACGAGATCTAAAGAAACTCACCAAACTCGATCACACCGTCGGTAACAACCAACTCCTTGGCATCGGGCTTGTCCTGGACCTCAGTGGGCTCGTCGAGCAAGTCGATCAGGCGCTCAGTATCGATCAAGTTCTGGTTAATCGAGCGGTAGATGTATCCGAGGCTGTTGAGAGGAGCATAGAGCTGCGCGAGGTATGTGATAAAGATAACGAAGCGCTTCACGGCATCCTCAGGCGCATGGCTAGGCGACAGGCAAACCAGCAACGATCCGACAAGCAAACCAACGCTCTACGAATTTATAATCGCATCAATAACAACCAAACGAAGTGTAGATTGGCGTTACTCACGATGACAAAGTTCTGGGTCAAGTTCAAGAGATTGAGCGAGGCTACGAACAACCATCAGTTTTCACACCACAATAACACTCACGAAAGATACTCACCCATGACCTTGTACTCGAAACCCTGATACTTCGCGATCGCATCCCTATAACGCTCGGCCTCGTGCTGCTCTCCACCAAAGTACTTGACAGTCTCATAGTTCAACAAAGAGTCGGTATGAATCCCACGCGTGACCTATAAAACCCAAGTTCCGAAAAATAACAAACAAATCGCATAGATCGAGCACACGAGGATCGCCGATCAAAAGGCAGACGTAAAATAGACATAACACGCAGTTAGCACCCCACAAAGAAGACCCAGACAGCCGACTTACGACATCGGAATCGTTCATTTGGCGTCTCAACTTGGTCCGCCACGTTGTGAGTGTAATGCTCAACGCGACTATGCAAATCCCATCAATGTTGGTCCTCGCGCACTTTCACGAGCCACTTACTGTAGGTAAACATAACGGCAGCAATGACCAAGCTGAGAATGGGTCCAAAGTACCAGAAGAAGATCCAGAGCGCAATCGAAATATCGGCCAGAGTTGGGATGACGTTGAATAGCAGGAGCTCGAAAATATGGTTAATCGCGGCGCCGCGGTCGAGGATGCGAAGAACTTCTCCAGTCTTGCGACGAGTGTGCCACGCAAAGGACAGGTTGAGAATGTGGTCGAAGCAGAGTTGAGACATGGAGCGATCGGAGTACTGCATAACTGGAGCCCAGAGAACCTAAATTCCAGCACAAATTAATATCGGCCCAAATGAGAATCTCGTGCAGAGGGAAACTTACATCGCGGAAAGCAGCAAGTCCACCGGAGCCTTGCAAGAACTTAAGGCCGACGTACCAGAAGAGCGGATTCCAAACATTGGTGCTCGCATTGTCCTTTCCGAGAACATCAATGACTTGGCTAAGCTTGAACGGAAGGTAGGCATTGACAGCACGGCCGACCGCGACAATCAAAAGGCAGAGAACAGCCAAAAGCTGGAGACTGTAGTTCTTGCTTGGCCAGAGGTAAGGCAACAAACGCCTAAGACGCGTGCCAGTCTCAGCCCAGGTCAGAGTTTCAGCGCGCGCAGGCCTATCGTTTGCCGAGGTGGAAGGACCGCCGATGCTCGGGGCAGGAGTGTGAGCGCGACTAGGAGGAGCGGTGGATGGTGCAGGATTGAAGGTTCCGTATTTGGCCTTGGGAGCGGCGAGTCCAGCAGAAGTCTCTGCGGAAGCTGCGGCTGCGGACGGGATAAGCAGAGAGGTTTCGCCAGCGGAAGCCGAAGGTTCAGTTTGAGCTGCTTCGTAGGCGGTACGAGGGAAGAACAGAGCCGGGAACAGCACCAAGAGAATGAGCGCGCGGAGAACGGTCAGGCCAAAGTGGACCGCAGGGGCGAGTCCGACGGGAGGAATAGGTTGAGGATCTTCGGGAATGTGAGGCTCGGGATTGGGATAGACTGCAATTACGGTTAGCCAAAGCTGGAGCGGCGCAACGAAAATTTACCTTTCCAGATCGGAACAACAAGGGGAATGAGCACGGCGAGCGCAATGTCGAAACCAAGCGCAACAAGCACAAACAGCTTAACCAGCTTCGATTGCCAGATTG
The DNA here is from genome assembly GCA_015039395.1 of Ceratobasidium sp. AG-I. Classification (NCBI taxonomy): domain Eukaryota; kingdom Fungi; phylum Basidiomycota; class Agaricomycetes; order Cantharellales; family Ceratobasidiaceae; genus Ceratobasidium; species Ceratobasidium sp. AG-I. The sequence continues at coordinate 617,294 of MU132148.1, read as the reverse complement.
ACGTCCCCCGCGCGTCCTTGAACGAGCCAACGATAGCGAGGCCCGCAAACGCGACGAGGAGGGCGACAGAATAGAACTCGATGCCGCGCCACGGCGCAAGTTTCGTCTCGGCGACGTGCTTGAAGATCGCGTTGGCGACGGTCACCGTTCCATCGAGGAAAGCGGTGAACGCGGCGAGATTGAGGAGGGAGAGGATGAGCTGGCGGCGCGGGACCTTGACTGCCCGCACCACCGTCACGATCGCGGAATGCCCATTGCTGGCTGCGGCACCCGGTGGGGTCGGTCCTTTCAGCAGCGGCGAAGCACACAGGAAGGCGAGAAGCGTGCCGGCTTCTGCAAGCCTCAGGTAGAAAAGCACTTCGGGGGTGGGATGCGCAGTGAGCACCGTGGATGCGTCCAGCATCGTAGCGCAATCGTGAGTGTCGTGGGCGTCGTGAAGAGCTGGAGGACTGCTCAGCGAAACCGGCTGAAAAGTACGGCCAAAGGGTCCCGTGACGTGAAGCTTCCGGCCCACGAGGATGCCGCATGTTTCCACTTATCACTTCGCGGCAAAGCTTGATCATCCTGCCCGCCTCCCAACGCTAAAAAGGTGATATTGCACAATAAATGTCACTTTAATTGTGTGACTGTGGGGATTTCTACTCCGTCCGAACCACCGTCCCCTGCTTCGCTCGCTTGGTACAGCACATTCCAATCACAAACCCAGGCGGACCCGCCCCTCCTTCCTCCTTTCACTCGGTCCGACCTCCTGAAGATCTCGAGGAGAGCACTTCCCACCTCACTTGACCTCCCCGTGATCATCTTCCGGCCGAAACCCATTCCATTGTACCCCCCTATCCGAATTGCACTCAGGGGTTGACGCCATATGACATCAACAACGTCTGAAATGCCCTTTGCGCGCGGCTTGGAGCGGTCGTTTTCGAGCTCCAGCGCCTCCTTTTGGGGTTTAAATCTCATTAGCACCAGCATCCTTAACTCAATCCCAGATTTCGACGCCGGCCCCGACCGCAACTAGGCCAACCGCACAGTGATAAGACAGTTCACCATCACGCCAACGTCTGGGCGATAAGCCCATACGCTCCAGCGTACCCGATCTTCCATATCTGAACTTGGCCGCGTTACCCCACGGTAAACAAACAGTCCGAGCAAGAAAATAATTGTAAATTCATTTCAGCCTAGTCAGGCAGGTGAGGTAAGATGGGCCAAACAAGCGCCGGCGTGATGTGTCACTTTTGTGTCTTTACCCGCCCACGATCGTGAAAAGCCAAGGTGTATGCTGCATTTTCATCAATAAAGAACCTCGACACGACACTTTAGTTTGTCGGATTTTCGTGAAGAGCCGGCCGTGGTACCTGTTTCGAAAATGTCTATTCAACACGTAGATGCCGTGTTGACCTACGCTGGGCTGGTCGGGCTCGCCACGTCTTCAGTTTACGCAGGCGCTCTCGGATCTTACAAGGTCAGCCCACTAGCACTATTATACATTTTACATACTCACGATGTGCCGTTGTATAGTCTCCGAAACAAAAGAAACAGACACCACAGGGCTCCAACGCGGACGAAGATTCCGACTCGGAAGACGACGAGCTAGATGAACGCCTCTCTGCGTCCGAGGCCATCTTGTTCCCCGTCATCGGTTCTGTTGTGCTGGGAGGATTTTATCTCGCGTTCAAGTACTTTGGAGATGTGAGTTTGGCTCTTTTCTGGGCGCCATTGTGATACGTACTCATCACCTATTTTTCCACTTCCTGTCCGAATTATCTTTCGTATTAAACGGAAACTCGGCGTGTGATGTAGGACTGGATCAACAAGATTCTTGGATATTACTTCCTCATCATGGGTGTAGGCTGCGTTTGGAAGGTATGTTCACCATTCTAATTAGATTGCTTGCGTGTTCATTGAACTTCGCACAGTGTCTAACTAGCATTACCAAACAAGTAGTCGGAAAACAAACCTACAGGTCTACTCCTAGGTTCAGCCTAAAATTCACAAAAGGTGTGTATTTTTTTTTACTCTAGCCACTTCACTCGTTCTAACACCTCCCAGACAAACCCCTCCTAACAGTCCGCCTCCCAACTCTCCTCCTTCTCCCAGTCGCCATCATCCCAACCGTCTCATTCTTCCTATCCTCGCCCAAATCGGCTCTCACGACCGACATCCTAGCTCTCTCTTTCGCACACAGCGCACTCTCCACGCTCAAACTAGACAGCCTTCGTACAGGATGTATCCTCCTCACCGGTTTGTTCTTCTACGACATCTAGTAAGTCTCTCCTGTCCTACTCTTGCTTGACACTAATCTGGTTATTAGTTGGGTATTCGGAACCCAAGTCATGGTTAAAGTAGCCACCACCCTCGATGTACCCATCAAACTCCTCTGGCCTCGCTCAATCCTGGCTTTTCTGTCCCTCATACCTCCTCCCCAAACGGGCAAAAGCCCCAACATGCTCCTCGGACTTGGGGACGTCGTCATTCCGGGCACACTCGTCGCACTCTCTTATAGGCTCGATATGCACCAGAGGAAAGAGAGGAAGGTGGGAGGAGCGTCGTATTTCCGTGCGACGCTTGTGGGGTATGCTGTTGGGCTGTCGATGGCGTTTGGTGCTATGCATGTGTTTAAGGCTGCCCAGCCTGCGTTGCTGTATCTCAGGTTAGTCTCATTGGTATTTACTCCGTTTTAGATGGTTATTGACGATGGGATATGTGTCGTAGCCCGACATGCTGCTTGTCGTTTATTTTTACTGCTTTGCGAAACGGAGAATTCAAGTCCGTTTGGGATTGGGAAGATGGTGAAGATGAGGTGAAGGAAAAGGAGAAGCAGATAGAGAAGGAAAAGAAAGAGGGGAAAGAGGAGTGAGGAGCTCGGGTGTTTAGACTGGGTTTCAAGATCTCATGTAGAAAGGTAATTCCGATGGTAGTTCCACAACTTGTACATTTGACACGCCCATTAAACCCATCCAATAATGCGTATAAAGCCTCATATTTTCATCCACACGGCTCAGTGTAAAGCATGTATCAAATATATATCGCGAATACAACACACTACCCACTACCTAACTCGCATCACCGTTCTCTATCACATGCTCCTCTCCACTACTCCCCGCAACGTCCTTCCCCTTTCCTTTCACATCCACATCGCCATCTCCACTACCCCCACCTCCATTCGCCTCTGTTAGCTCCCTCTGGATCTCAACACCAAAGCTCGACCCTATACTCGATCCGATACTCGTTTCCCGACTACCACTCGCGCCCACACTTGACCCAGTCCTCGCCCCACCTCCAAGCCTCAGCGGATCCGTCCCAGTCGCAGTCTCAGGCAACGCACTCCTCAACCGCGTAAGGTCCTCCACACAGCGCCACACCGTACTCTGCACACCCTCGAGCACGCGCAATCGCTCGTCGATCGATTCTCGCGTCAGCCTATCTAATTGACCGAGCTGAGCATCCGTTAGGTTCGGCGGTAGCTGGCCCGGACGTGGTAGCCCTCCTTGTGGTTGTGCCTGGGCTGCGAGTTGAGAAGGGGCAAAATAGGCAGACGACCCGGAACTTTGTCCGAAAGGTGGGGGCGGAGACCTCGGAAGCGAGGATGCATGTGGTCGTAAATCGATCAAAGGCGTGGAGGCGCTCGATGCCCCCGCAAAATAAGGTGACGGGGAGCTCATGCCTGGTCCACCAGCCGACAATGCTGCACCAGGGTTATACAACGGGATCAATGCGGGCGCTTGTCCGGAGCCGCGAGATGGCGAGATGGGACCCGCGTTAGACCCAGACCCAGAGCCTTGTACTTCAGGTACAGTCTTGGAAGGAGTGGGTGTCGGCGTCCCGGGTGTGAGGGCAGGACTAGCGCCCGCTGCGGGAGCAGGAGCGGGAGGTTTTAGCGATTCAGTGCTCCGTCCTGCCTGGAACCTCCGTAACGCAGCTAGAGCGGCCGCCTCCCTCGGAGTCGATCCCAACAGCCCGCTCCCGCTCCCACTCGGTGCTGAACCAGAACTCGTGGTCGAAGCTCCCTCTTTGGCCTCTGGAGGCGTCTTATTAGGTACAGGGATGATTTGTCGGACAGGCGTTGGGGCAGGAGGCGCCGGTCCACTGTGCCCAGTAATCGGATGATTCAGCTGCATCGGTGTCGTATCTCGTTCTAATGGCGCAGGCGAAGTAACCAGCCCAGACTGTCCAGGGATAACCAACCCGCCAGCTGCGTTCGAATCTGCTTGTTGGCGCTGCTCTCGCTCGTTTTCAGGTGGAGGAGCACCCCAAGGATGCCATTGCCCACCCGCGTTGAACCCTTGGAATTGCCGAGGTTGTGGAGGGGCCTGCATCCACAGAGGCGGGTTCGCTTGGCCTGCATTAGCAGCCCATGGGAACGGTGTAGGTGGTTGGGCAAAGAGGGGCGGTTGAGCTGGGCCTTGAGCTGGTTGGGGTGGAACTGGAGCCGCAGGCTGTGGAGCTTGTCCTAGACCGTTCCAAGCACGGTTGAATATTGCGATTGCACCTTGTTGATTTTGAGCACCAGGACCGGCGGGGTTAGGTGCTCCTGGGTTGGCATTGCCATTCGCATTTCCGTTTGCGTTGTTGGCGAGTGTCGGGCGACCACTCTCAAGCACCGTTCGTCGACTGCAAAACCATCAAAATCCGATCAAAAACAGCATATACAATGTTCACTTACCAAGTTGGGCAACTCTGCTGCCTCTCAAGCCAAGACCTTAGGCAGTGGAAGTGGAAAATATGCCCACAAGGGAGCTTTTTAGGCGTCGTATTTGGTCCACCAGCAACAGCCCCACCTCCACCTCCTGCCCTCGAAACCATTTCATCTCGACAGATGATACACGTCCTATCCCCAAGCGCCTCCATATCCGCAGTCTGTGCATCTGGGTACCGATGATCCATATCCCGCGTCGCTGCACGATACCTCAACAAATCGCGCACACGACCGACAAACGAGCGCGCAGTAAGGAACACATCTCGGACAATGTTGAGTGGAAGGCCGTAATAAGTGAGGACGGTGAGGAAGAAGGAGAGGTAGGTCGAGAGTTTGAGGAAGTCGGTGAGGAGCTCGACGTAGAAGATGTACATGGATTTGTGCTCCCATGGAGGGGCTTCGTCGCCACCACGGCGCGAGGCACGGTAGATGTCGTAGACGGAGATGAGGTATTTGAGCCAACAGTTGAGGAGGGATGCTAGGAGGATCGCATACTAGGTAGCCTGTTAATACTTGTGGCGCTCAGCAAGGTGAGTGCAGCATACCTCGCTCAAGAACAGCACCAGCCCATCGACACCTTCATGGAGAATAATTTCGGCCATAGAGGCTATCATGACGACGTCGACAAGCGCGAGAAGATTGAATAAGGCAATGGTGCGAATATGGAAGGATTTAGGCGGCCCGGGGTAAGGTTGTTGGTCCATCTATAGAACATGTGAGTAGCCGGCGACACACATCAACATAATAGACTCACTGCTTCGACCCGGTCAGCGAGCAACCAGTGAAATGATTTCACGAACAGTAAGCCGCCGAACAGACACACAAACGCGGCGTCAAAGTCCTCCCGAAATATGGTAAAGGCAAGGAGGGATTCGGTGAGGAAATACCATGTTCGGTCGTACAAACGCTAAAAAGAACATGTTAGCTCTTCGTATGCTGCCATGCGAGCGTGGTGGCGTACGTACCTCCACTTCAGTAGCTCTCAGGGGACCAAAGAATATAAACTGCATGATCCTGGCTACCAAGAGTGCCACAAAGACCAGGAAGTTGGCCAGTGTCTATCATTCATTAAGCTCAGAACCTATAATTCCTGCATATAGAAACTACACTCACCAGTATACTCCCATTGCTTTTCGACAAATGTACAATGGCCGAGTAGTAATTACTGTGCGAGCTGAAGGTCGTGTAGACAGCGAACGAAGCAAGAGCTGTCGATACTGCGCCATAGACCAGCAGTCGGTTAGTTGTGAATGCCGCGGCGGGCATGGTGTCGTTCAAAGCACCAAGTCGTTAAGGTCAAGTCGTGGCCGTGACGCGCCATGACGTGTCAGGCTCAGCGGTTGTGGTTGCCGTTACACGTGTAACGATCCGCGACAAATACTCCAGAAATGGCAAGTAATTTAATAACTGTTGTCGCATTCAGTATGATTAACATGGTCTGTTTACATTCATTTTGTCTGGCTTGGTGCCAGTCCAGTATGCCCTGCTTCGACCCATCGTTCGTGGGCGACAACCAGCTTTGCGACGATATCCTCTTCAATCTCTGCCCGCCCCTCCCGCAGTCGAACCACCTCCTCCTCGAAGACAGGCTCTCCACTCCCGGGTCCCCCACCTGTGCGAGTGATAAACGTGACCTCAAACTTCCTGTTGTCCAGTCTGTTGGCGATCACAACCTGGTGACCGTATCTCTCCAACGCAGCGTGCGCCTTCGGTACCAGCAAGTTCTTGTCTGTTTCGAGCTGAAATAGGAGTCAACATAAATAATGCGTCAGTATAGACTACATGCCTTGAATGATACGAAGAATCCCTCGGACGTCCATTCTGATACTAAAGGTTTCAAGATTTTTGGGACCTGGTCCATCTCGATGATAAGGCTGCCTTTTTTCGACTGAATCTTGTGCTCCGACTGGAATACCGCAACCAATTAGTTAATTAAAAGCATATTTTTCTCAATGGACATACCAGCCTCTTCCTTGGGACAAAAAAGTCGCTAACGGCCGCCGCCAAATAATACATCCCCTTCCGCCCAATCGAACTCATCGCCCCACTAATCCCTCTCAGTAGGTACAGATAATCGTTCACGGTCACAAACGTGAGCGAGTGGAGTGTTCTCGCGCGCTGAACCTCCTGGTATGCTGCCAGAACCTCCGCAAGTTCTGCTCGCTTAGAAGGCGCGACTGTGATATTCGGTTGGTTCCCATCGGTGCTAGGATGTAATTCGAGGAAATCGAGGAAGGGGTTGGTGGTATGCGAATAGTGTCGGCTGAATGGTTGGAGACTAAACTGTCGGTGTAAGAAGATCACTGCGTAGCCGGCTTTGAGGAAGTACTCCGCCGAGGTTGCACCACGAGTACCTGCGTACGTATATCAGTATTGATCTAATGCACATTCTGTGGAATTCTCACCAGCACTAAAGTTATCCAGAAAGCGAACCCTAAGGACAAAAATACCCTTGTCAGTCAGGGCTCGATGTGAGAGAGATAATAGTGAAGCATAAATAGCGACAACGCACGAATGGAGGGTATCTCACACATGGAGTTCCAAAGGTACTGTAGTCCCTCCGCTCTGTACAATCGCGAACCGTTAGAACGTGTGATCAAGAAAGGGATATTCTCACTCACGGTGATCAGCACAACCTTTCTACCCTCGGACAAGCTCCTATCTACGAACTCTTTGACCTCCTGGATAGCTTCCTCGAGACCAGGAGGTGGTGGTTGCGTAGCGAAATAAGACTCTGCAGAAAATGGCGCGTCGTTCCCAGAAGACGCCATCGCACGCGATCAAGAACGATAGGTAGTATACTTTCTATAGGACGATAAAGCAGCCGTATTGGGTCTCTAAGACCTTGTGAAAGTACAGAATGCGGTAACTCGACCTGATGGCGTGGGTGGCCAGGCGATAGGCGCTGATTCTGGGGGTATTTGCCCATTTCAATTTCCTAGAAGCCCAAACCCCTTTCCAAAACCGGATAAATGAGTGGTCCAAAGCATACACTTTCACACACCTGCTCAAGTCAACCACGACAGGCAATTCGGTTTGCGCTCCGAAATAGAGCAAAAAGACAGGATTGACCGTTTGGTAGCCGGATCCAAGTATTTTTATTGCAATAAACAACAAGATCATCTTGCGGCGTCGCTGGATCTGCACGCCAGTCAAACTCCTCGTGTGTGCTTATCTTCCTTGATTGCTGAACAGGCATCAAATGATGCAGTGCCCTATCAGCGGCTAGAGACCGAGGTAAATCTTATAATACAAAGCAGCCATGTATAACACGCCCCACTCTCACGGCGATGCACCTACACCCCCTCTATCCCCTCCTTTCACTCCCTACTGTCTCCTAAATGACGCGTGTAAGAGGTCTGTTGAGTCGGAAGCTTTTGTCATTGGAGTTTAGGCTGGGTCGGCCGACGAAGGAGACTAGGCAGGTCCTAGCTGGCGCTGGCTCCTACACTCGACTAGACGACGAGGACACACATACAGCTCCGTTTGAACCGAAAGAGTTGGAGCGCGCCCAATGGTAAGACTCGCGCCTAGCTCCTCCTTGCTGGTTTTATTTTCGAAACTAAACTTTCTTTCAGCCAAGTCGATGCTCTGGGAGAGGACGTAGGCCAAAAGGGCCTATCGGATGAAGAATACAGGTAGGCACATATACCATACATACTATTTGGCCCTTTATTAACACTGAAGGCCAGCCTCATGTGGATATGTTCGGCGTTCGCTTTCCCAATGTAAGGGAGCTGTAATAGTATGAGTTTATGTCGTGTGTAAGATTGAGCTGGTGGGCGCAGTAGGAACAAGTGTAATATACTATGTGTTTTATGTAGCTCTGTGATTATTATTTTAACGATGCTCGAGTGTCCGAAATGAGCCCGTCGTCGTTGGCGGGAGAGGTGCGTGTTTGTTTGGTCTTGTGCTGCCCGGCTTCTGACGTCACGTGGCGCCCACTTTACCCCGCCTTGCTCCCGTTACACCGATCACCGCAGTGAAGCACTTGCCTACTATACCGCGTCTTCATAAACACAAGTCATCTAGCTACCATAGAATTCTGTAACTATGGGACACCATCATCATATCGAGCCCAAGCTGCTTTCCCCGGAACAAATTGAGAAGGTATGCAGTACCAGAATATCAAAGTGCCGTGTCTGATGGCCAGACTTGTATAATATTTGGTAGTTTTACAAAGACGGGTAAGTCTTCAATAACCAAACTGAAATGACTGCTACTTACTGGGTTATAAAGGTATCTTATCCTCCCTGGATTCATATCAAAAGAGGACACCGATGCCCTATTGACACGCGCTAAGAAGTTAATTGAGGAGTTCCCTCTGGAGGGTCACCCTATGGTGAGCGATGGCCAGACAACTTAGAATATCAGTGTATATCAACGTTCGAAAGACACGATTCACGACAGGAGAGGAGGATGAGCAAAGCCAAACGAAGAAACACGTCGGGGACGAATACTTCTTATCGAGTGGCGATAAGATCCGGTTCTTCTTGGAGGATGATGCATTTGATGCGCAGGGGAAATTGGCGAAGCCGAAGGAGAAAAGTGTAAATAAGATAGGCCATGGTAAGTGTGATAGATGTAAGGTTGGAAACTGACCAAAGGTGTGTTGTTGGTAGGATTGCATGAACTCGATCCGACGTTCCAGAAGTTCACGATGGAGAACGAGAAATTGAAGCAGCTTGCTCAAGATATAGCTTTCCACCAGGATCCCGAAGGTGAATTACACACCCGTATCCTTTTCGTATATTAACTGAGCGTCCTATATGTTTTACAGTCTTGCAAAGCATGGTTATCTGCAAACAACCAGAGATCGGAGGCAAAGTCCCAGAACACAACGATTCGTGAGTATGCATCCACTCTTCTCGAATTGCTGTATTTTTATGCTCTACAGAACGTTCCTGTACACCGACCCACCTTCTGCGCTTGGCTTCTGGTTCGCTCTCGAGCAGTGTACCGCATCAAATGGAGCGTTATCTTTCCTTCCTGGTTCACACCGACACACGCCAATCAACAAACGATTTGTTCGTCTGCCAGAAGGAGGCACCGGATTTGAAGAGATTAAGGAGCCTATCACGCCTTTGGATCTACAGGCGGAAACGGATGAAGAGTCGAAGGAAATTGATAGCACTAGCGACTATGTTTTGGAGACTTGCGACGCGGGTGCGTATCAACCGCCTCCATTCCATATGGTGCTGAAATCTTACGCTTATCTCAATAGGCACTTTGGTCCTCATTCACGGTTCGGTCCTCCACAAATCCGAAAAGAACACCTCGCAACGCACTCGCTTCGCATATACCTTCCACATGATCGAGAGCGCCCCCCGAGCGCAGTATGATGCCCGAAACTGGTTGCAACCGACGGAATCCATGCCGTTTTCTAAGCTGTTTAGCCCGCGGGTAGTCCACTAACCGAATTTTGGGGCTAATTGAATTATAGCGCTCGGATCTGAAGGCTATATGCGTTGGATTCGCTTGTTCACATTGAATTGAGAGTCGAATAAACACTGCTGTGAAGGCTCTCTTGTATTATCTGGGGTGGTTTTGCTTTGAGGCGGACAGTTGCAAACGCTGTAGTGTGCCCTACCTTGTGTTGGCGATCCACAACAATACACCCAAGAACCTACTGTAGAGGTGAGCTTGGTTGAGCGTGAATCAAGAGCTACGCATACAAGCACACCTGAGAGCTAAAAGTCATTAATATGACAACCAGCGTGTGTCTTATTTTCTACCTCCTGCGGAAAGGCAGGGTCGTTCAAGCTGCTCCAGCTGGAGTAGGTCTATGATTAGCGCTAGTGGCGTTACTCAGGGCCGAGAAACCAGGGAAATACATCAAAATGTTGACACCGTTGGTTGCTTCTAAAATCCGGGTTCCAAAGCGATGACCCTCAGTTCGCCCTCGACGTCTACCCTGGCCAAACCACTTGGTAGCCTGCTATCTGCTCTTGAAATCTAGGACAGTGTCTCACCCGAAGGCTTAGTACAATACTTGGTTTTGATCTCTCAGACAACCTCGAAAGTACTCACATTCTCGCCTGCCTGGATTCCACATGAAAAGGACACCCGGCCCCGTTAGAACGAGCTGTCTGACTTGTAGACACAGGTTAGTCCCAGGCTTTAATATGATTCGAAATGATCTCACTTTCTCTCATGTCTCTCGTCAGACGCAAGAAATGTGATAGGCAGCGACCCACGTGTGGACGATGTGTGGAGGGCAAGTTCGAGTGCTTAGGGTATGACTACCCGAGCGAACATAGAGATATCCCAGGTCTCGTAAGACCTGATTCTTCGCGAGCCTTGCCTCTGGACTTGCGCGACCCTGGATCATCCCAGCCCATGTTCTTCCCCCGCGTGACCGCAGCTTTTGACAACACGCCCGCCCATTCGATGCTTGATTCTCTGCTGGTGTTAGATTCCGAGGTAACTATGCACTGCTACATTTAGCTCTCACTAATCAACAAAACTCCGTCTGTTTCAGTCCGATAAAAACGGTTGTTTACCAGGCTCTACCTCAACATATGGATTCGATGGACTGTCCTCTACTTCGCGTCTGGAAAATAACAATGCGTGGGCATCGACCAGTGATAAAGACAGCCTTACTCATAGGAGCGCTCAACCTCAAACTTTTGGCTCTTCGGTCACCTCAAACTATATGGACGCTCTGGTTTTACCCGCCACCTCTGCCTCTTGTCCATATTGGGAACCTGGAATCCGTTCTGGGGGGTTGACTCAGGCTGCTACCGCACTATCCGATTCTTGCTGCTGTTCGACCAACCAAACCTCGTACCTGTTTTCTCTTCCAAGAAGCCTTTCGCCAGTGCCGACCCAGGTGAAGAAGGTGGTTGATTTTGTTGTAGCCCAATGTAAGCGTCTGACCTAACTCAAGATGCGGTTTGTTCTGATTTTGCTTCACCTACACAGACGACAAACTGTTTAGCCTCTCCCACTCTGACAGAATACCAGTAGGAGCTGCTAACTTTCGTGGATTGGTCATTCAAAGAGCGTTTAGCTCTGGTACCACTCGCAGTATAATGTTTCTGGGAGCCAAGATTGTTGACTCTATCTTTGACGGGACTCTGTCGAAGAAATACAGCCACTATAATCAGTGGATCGAACATTTCGAGTATGATCTCTGGTCTCGAACCCAAAATCTTACCCTAGGTGAGGCCCAAATACGTCTTGTTGACGCGTTAGAGGTGCGTCATACCTTACCGGAAAAACCATATATTCATCTTCATATAAATCGCAGCTTAACTTTGTCATAATGAGGGTCGCCAATCGTGTCAATACTTACCAACTGCTCCAGAACCTGGCCCCTGTCTTCCTCCAGGTTGTTTTCTCGGATTCGACTCTCTGGCCAAGTGACTACTACTCTACCTCGGTTTCTTTGGCCCATATACTTACTGCGAATCGCTACGAGCTGCACTGCTTTGTCTTGATGGATATGCTATGCTCGATGATATATGGACTCCCTCAAGTGATAGAATATGACACTTCCGTCCCAATGTTTTCAACCGAAAAGCATTCACTTCATGTCTTTCCAGCAGAGCTTCAGAATATCCTGGTCAAAATCAACACCCGCTGCTTCCAGATGTCTGCATCCCATAACTGGGACGATATTGAACAGCGTCTTCTGAGTTGGCAGCCACCTACCCCGGCTACGGCGGGTGAAGACTCTTGGAAAATGATAGTTGAACTCGCGGTTTACGAGAGCTGGCGTCAGACGCTACTAATCTATCTCTATATGGTGAGCGGGGTTCTCTTTTTGAAACAAGGTTGCCTGGGCCGAGGGGAATGTCTTATGCGACTTTGCAGGGAGTTTGTGGCGTCGCTTCTGACGATCCCAGGGTACAATCGTCCGTAAGACAGGTCTTCCAGCTCATCAGTTCCACAAAAAACTCCAAACTATCTCCTGCCGACCCCCATTTCTTTCTCCAATATATTATTGTGAGTCATTTTGTACATGAGATATGGCGCTCGCCTTAATTCATATACGAAAAGGCAGGTGGATTTGCACGGGCTGAAAAGCAGCGTGCATTAGCTCGGAAGCGACTAATGGGGTTTCATCACGGTGAATCGTTGTTCTGGCGAGGCTCTGATTTCATACCAGCGCTTGATCACCTCTGGCAAGGGGCAGGAGCTAACGGCCGTCCTGTTCGATGGAGCGATTACATTACTTCTCATCGGAGTGTACTTTTGTGTCTGTGATGTAGCAGTCAGTGCTTGTGTGCTCGTCGTATTGTTTTATTTTGTGCCTCTGATGGTAATTATTTGCATACAGGCAATTCTTTCTAATCTATTCTGTTCTCGAAAGCTAAATTACCAAATGCGCCTTGTTGGTGCGTTTTCTGTTGGCTGACTGGGTAGGTCGAGATCGAGATCAGGTCCGAAGGTGCTGGATACTTTAGCTGAGGTCGAAGCACTTAGCTTAGTGAACAAGCAGAAACATAAAAATGCAAAAAGGCATGCATAAATGCGCATCTAGTTCGCCGAAGCTACAGCCAGCCTAGAGGGTGTTTCAGTAGCAGTGCGAGTAGAAGAACATGACTAAAACTCACCACAACCCTGTCCAACCAAAGCTAACATAAGTGAACCATAGCGAGTGAACCAAGCAAGCTATATGCTCGCCTCATGACAAGACAGTCGGCTGATTTAATCAACTGAAGGGGGAGGGTAGGGCGAGTTGGTCGCACTAGTAGGTGAGGGAGTATACGCAGGCAGAAAGCTATTCAAGACCGTTACGCGCTCCGGGGCAAGCCCGGACTTCCCCGGACTAGCCGTAGTCGACATGTCTGGCGCCAGCACTGAGATGGAGCATGAAGGCTAAAGCACGAATACAACTAGGTCGAGTGACATCCATTCCCACTCCAGTCCAAACGCGGCTCTCACTAGCCCGATCGTGATAGTCCTGAGAATGAAGATCGAGCTCTAGGGGGCGCCGGCGATGGAGGCGTGTAGGGTATCAAGAGAGGCACGCGGAAGCTGAGGCAGAGCGAGCATACGAAACTACGTTGCGAGTATACGGCCGCAACGCAGAACTTGCAAACTTGAACTTCCTTGTCAATCGCGATGACAAGCGGATTAAACGATCGTTTGATCCGCTCACCAGAAATCACGGTGTTTGACCACAGTGTATCACATGCGAACTGATGTAGGCGCCGATGACATCAGCACACTGCCGCCACAACGGAGCGGGCAGACCTGCAACGAACCTCAAATCGCTTGGTAGCGCACTACTTTTTTTTTTTGAAATTTCACAGGGACACACTCACGGACTTGGTACGATATTTGGGGTTAACCTCTCCGACAACACCGAAAGTATTCGCATGCTCGGCTGCCTGAGTTCCTCATGAGGAAGACCCCCGGTCCCGTTGCAACGAGCTGCTTGACTTGTAGGCGCAGGTCAGTATTAGACTCTATTATGATTCAAAATGATCTCACACTCTCGCATATGCCTCGCTAGACGCAAGAAATGTGATAGGCAACGACCCACGTGTGAACAATGCGCAGCGGGCAAGTTTGAGTGCTTAGGGTACGACTACCCTAGTAAACATATCAATGTGCCAGGCCTCGGAGAACCAAGTCGTCCGCGAGTGTTGCCTTTGGGTTTGCAGGACTCCGGATCGTCTCAGACGATGCCTATCTCCCGCGTGGCCGCACCTTCTGACGACGCACCCGCCCCTTCGATGCTTGATTCTCTGCTAGTGTTGTATCCCGAGGTAGCTATGCGCTGTTTTATTTAATTATCACTTACTAATACAATCATATCTATGACAGTCCGACAGAAACAATCATTTACTAGGTTCTACTTCAGCATATGAATTCGATGGACTCTCCTCTACTTCAGGCCTAGAAAGCAATAATGCATGGGTATCGATCAGTGATCAAGACGGTTTTGCCCATACGGGTGTCCAATCTCTGGCTCTTGGCTCTTCGGTTGCCTCAGACTATGGGAACGCCCTGGCTTTACCCGCCACTTCTGTCTCTGGTGCGTCTGGGGAACCTAGGATTTCCTCCGGGGATTTAGCTCGGCTCACTGCCGTACTACCCCATTTTCAGTACTCTCCAAACAAACGAATCTCGTCGTACATGTTTTCTCCCCCGAGAGACCTTTCGCCAGTACCGACCCAGGTGAAGGAGATGGTTGATTTTGTTGTGTCCCAATGTAAGCGTCCGACCTGACTTGAGACATGGTTTATCCTGATTTCGCTTCGTCCGCACAGACGACAGATTTTTTAGTTTCTGTCATTCTAATAGGATACCTGAGGGAGCCGCGACCTTTCGCGAATTGACCATCCAAAGAGCGTTTACCTCCAGTACCACTCGCTCCATAATGTTTCTGGGAGCCAAAATCATCGACTCCATTTTTGACGGGACCCTATTCAAGAAATATAATTATTATAATCAATGGATCGAACGTTTCCAACACGACCTCTGGTCTCGAACTCAGAATCTTACTTCGAACGAGGCCCAAATACGTCTCGTTGACACGTTAGAGGTACGTCTCGTCTTATGGGGAAAATCGTAATACTCATCTTCATGTAACCCGTAGCTTAACTTTGTCATAGTGAGGGTCGCCAATCGTTTCAATCTCCATCAGCTGCTCCAGAACCTAGCCCCAGTATTCCTCCAAGTCGTTTTCTCGGATTCGACTCTCTGGCCAAGTGACTACTACTCCACCTCGGTTTCTTTGGCCCATATACTTGCTTCAAATCGCTACGAGCTGCACTGTTTAGCTTTGTTGGATATGCTATGTTCGATGACATGTGGACTTCCCCAAGTAATAGAATATGACACTTCCGTCCCAGTGTTTTCAACCAACAAGCATTCGCTTGATGTCTTTCCAGCAGAGCTGCAGATTCTTCTTGTCGAAATCAATACTCGCTGCTTTCAGAAGTCTGTAGCCAATGACTGGAACGGTATTGAACAACGCCTTCTAAGCTGGCAGCCACCGCTTCCTGCTGCAGCGGACGGAGACTCTTGGAAAACGATTGTTGAACTCGCGGTTTACGAGAGCTGGCGTCAGACGCTACTAATCTATCTCTATATGGTGGGCGGATTTCCCTTCCAAAGACCGAGACTAATGTCTTACCCGACTGTGCAGGCAGTTTGCAAGATCAGTTCTGATGATTCTAGGGTGCAATCGTCCGTACGACAGATCTTTCAGCTCATCAACTCCGCAGAAAATCCCAACCTATCACCTGTCGACCCCCACTTCTTCCTTCAATATCTTATTGTGAGCTACTCTCTACACGGGATTATGACACTCATCATAATCTGCATACGGACAGGCAGGTACATGTGCACGGGCTGAAAAGCAACGTGCATTAGCTCGGGAGCGGTTAATGGAGCTTCTCCATGGTGGATCGTGGTTCTGGCAAGGCTCTGATTTTGTATCAGTGCTTGATCATCTCTGGCATGGAGCGGGAGCTAATGGTCATCCTATTCGATGGAGCGACTACATTGCTTCTCATCAGAGCGTACTTTCGTCCGCAATGTAGCATCCTGTCCTTGTATGCTCGTCGTATTTATTAGTACGGTTGCATTTTGTGTCTCTAGTAGTAGTTATTTGTTTACTGGTTGCTCTCTAATTTGTTCTGCTCTTGAAAGCTGAATCACCGAATGCTCTTGCTGAGGCGTTTTTGTGACTCTGAGCGCTTATTACATCAGCAGTCTGACAAGCCGGCAACAACTGTGATCTGCGTGCCACCACCACCTCCTACCGCGCGGCCTATCCCAGCAAAATGTCGTAATGTGATCTCCTCGGTTTCTAATTTCTGGATAAATCTGACCTTTACAGCTCCGCCACTTTCATACAGGCCTCGTGAAACTGGCGTTGCCCCTACGAAAAAGAGACGACCTCCCGGCCCAACTGGAACAAGCTGTCTGACTTGTAAGCGCAGGAAAGTAACACGGTTGACTCCTTTTAAATTTATACTGAGACTTATCTTAACAGGCGAAAAAAGTGTGACAGAGCTCGACCAAAGTGCGAGAGATGTGTAAAGACTGGGTACGAATGTCAAGGATACGACCACATCCAGGGCGATCCTTCGGGTTCCAGTAAAGAAGTACCACCTGAGAGCTCCGGCCATGCTGAAGAGGTCCGAGCCGAGCCTTACCACTCGAACAGGTCCTCTCTTGATTTGTTACCTGAACCTCACCCTATCGCCGATGATAGTCAGCCGGATTTCACACCACTTATCACACCTCCTCAACTGGTACGTCCGACTCCCGTTCTTGAGACAAAACTCAAGAACTAAACCGCATTTATATTAGTTCGATGAAGAGCAGGTTGGGGACCCCTTCAACTCAGAGCTTCCTAGCTTAGCTTCTGCGTCAAGCTTGGAGGATCAGTTCACGCTCGCATACTACGGTCTTACAAATTCCCCGGATTCCTTGGCAGATTGGAGCCCACCCCCCTCATCTTCTCTCAGCACTATCTCATCTCCTGAATTTAGCTCGGATTCTGATTCGCCTCAACAATCCGTTTTGGCTCTGACCAGACCTTGGTACCCAACCAACAGCCAATTTTCGCCACACAAGAAAGATATTCCGCGTGGCCTATCCCCGGTTCCTCCCGATGCGCTGTCGGTTATTAACTTCATCCTACACCAATGTAAGCATCAGGCAACACCGTAATGCGCTACCCGCTCTAATTGTTCAACAGATGAACGGTTGTTCAGTTTAGCGTTCTTCAGGCCATCCCAAATTCAAGTAATTATGCATATTCGCGGGAAGGTGGTCGACCGAATATCCAAGGCTTCCACTCCGGATATTTCACGCTGGACGATGCTACTAGGAGCAAACATAATCAGCTCCCTCCTAGACGGAAACCTCCCTCAAAAAGCCGGCCAATATAAGCTGTGGATCGAGCGATTTGAGAAGGAGCTGGATTCAACACCAGTTGAAGAGCTCGATTCCACGCAGGTTCAAGGTCGTTACACTGATACATTAGAGGTGAGTCTACCTCATACAACTTGCTGCCACACCTTCTAAGTAGATACAGCTCGCATTTTTCAAACTCAGGTTGTCGGACCGCGAAAATCCCTACAAGATTTTGCGACAGATGGTTCCGACCTTCCTACAAATTGCCTTCTCGGTATCATCTCTATGGGAAAACCAGCTCGACTTCACATCGATTTCCGTGGCCGACGTTCTAGCATCTGAGCGCGGTGAACTTGCACACTTTTTGCTAATGGATATACTCTGCTCGATGATTTATGGAGTTCCTCAAGTGCTAGAGTATGATACATCTACTCCGCCGCGTGGGCTCTACAAGTACCCTATTCACGGCTGTGCAGCAGAGTTCCAGATCATTCTGGCCGAGATCAATGCTCGCTGCGCCCGATGCAGCATAGCAGACGATTGGCAAGCCATCGAGCAACGCCTCTTGGATTGGAAGGCACCATTCTTTGATACGGAGGGTCCTGAGCCTTGGAGGGCGATTGCGCAACTAGCTGTCCAAGAATGCTGGCGTCAAGCGCTGCTGATTTACCTGTACATGGTACGCTAATTACACGATCACGCCTATACCGCCGATACCAAACTCATGCGTACCATTACTAGGCAGTTTGCGGTGTTTCCTCTCATGACTCTCGGGTGCAATTATGCGTGCGACAGACTTTCCAGCTCATACGTACTGTGAAGAAAATAGACCCAGCTCACCCACATTTCCTAGTTCAATTTATTATCGTGAGTAATTTGTCTCTGCTCGGCTTGCTCTTGGCTAATATTCAAAATTCAAGGCCGGCGCATGTACCCGTCACGAGGCGCATCGAACTCTCGCTCGCGCGCGGTTGTCCGATATGTCTGAGCGCGGTATGTGGTTGATGGCGGGTTCCGACTTCGTTCCCGTCCTCGACCATCTCTGGCATGGTGCGGCAGCCAATGGCCGTGCGATCCAATGGAGCGACTACTTGGCCTCCCGCCAGATTGCACTGCCACTCAACGAGTGAATGTGTATCTATATTACCATGCTATACGATCCCACATAAATAGCCCTTGTAATTGTATACTTGTATACTCGTTTGTTTTTTTCGTTCTTACTTCAAACTTAATCCCCGCTCCAAATAAAGTATGTCCCCCTCCCAGTATTGTAGCACAAGACTGGAAAATATATCATCCAAGTTCTGCTCTAAAACCCTAGCGTAAATTGGTTATATTGCAGCAGGCCCCGCCGAAGCACACCAGGAGCGAAAGTCTGTTTGGAATGGACTTCTTGGCTTGGCTTGGCACCACCCTGGCGGGCACTGCCTTCCGCTAACACAATCTCACTCAGTTAACCGTTGCTCACCAAATAACTCCATGTCTTATTATTATTGCCTTTCTTACAACGCGGAATGTCTTCTCCTCGGTGTGCGCGGTGTTCGTGCCCGAAGATACAAACAATTTGAGTTTATTAGATGCTTTTTAGATCGGTGATCAGGTACTCGCCGGGCTTCGAGCGCTTACCTGTCACTCCGTTTGGCAAGTGAAATTGCGGCGATTGTTATCTGTGGCATTGTTGCCCAGGTCATTTGCCTTTTCAGCGTGTTTTCAGGTCCACGAGTCGCACGCCAAACCACAAAAGGATAGACCGAAGCCTCCCCTGTCTGCCGAAGTCCTATCCTGGCTTGGCTGTGTCTATATATTAGATGGGCTCACGAGGGCCTGTAGAGTTAGGTTCACCCCCCTCCCCTCTTCGCCAAGCCCGTCTGCCCAGGTCGTAAACATGCTGCAGGTCCTTGCAGGTGCATTGTTCGGTCTCGCGCCTCTCGTGGCGATACTGGTTCTTCAAGCGCCCATAGTTTCGGGGGCGGCACTCTATGGCCGACAGCTCCAGTGGCCAGCGCTGCCGAGTAACTTGACCGAAGACGTCCTCCAAGTCGCCTTTGCCATCTCCCCACCTTGTGCGAACACGACGTATTGTGTTGCCCTTACGACCGTTGTGGTGAGTTCTATCATCTATAGATCGTGTGCGTGTCGGTCGCTGACTTGATTGTTTGAAACTCGTTCATCAGGTCCCAAGGTGTGAGAGGCTACGCGGAGGTATATTTCAATGGTGTAATAGCTCGCTAAAGTGGGACTAATCGCTCCGATTGTAGATCCAGGTTGCTGGTGCGGAAATCACGATCCCCTGCACGTATGTCGGCAACACGCACATGCCCTAGCATTATCTCACGTTGCCTTATATAGTATTGTGCAATCTGTATGTCGAACCCGACAAACGGAACGACACCAGACCAGACTCAATCAGCAACTGCTGGTCACAACGGTAAGAGACTTGTCACGTACTTGAACGATCCCCTTCTAAACGTCGTTATGTCATATCTAGCCTTCCATGTTGCGTGCAGTGCCTATGAGGAGCTCATCAATGGAACTGCGACCGTTTCAACCTCCTCTTCTAGCGTAGAGTCGTCGACGGCTGCTGCTTCCGCAACAGCAGTATCAGCCTCAGGCGGCGACACTAAAGAAAAGACGCCCATCGGTCCTATCATTGGTGGTGGTAAGTGGTTGTATGCGTGTTAACAGGGCCTGTGATTAACGGCGGCTTCCTCCATAGCCGTTGGTGGTGTTGTTGGACTTGCCCTTGTCTTCGGCCTTGTGTACTTGATCGCGCTCATGATCAAGCGCAACAACAATAACAACGTGAGTACAACTAATGATTTGTACTAGCATTTGTTAACCGATTGTGTTGATTTAAATAGGCTATAGCTCCGTCGAGCGTCTCACACATGTCGAGTGAACCTATGAGTTACGGGAAAATCGCCGCTCCGTACCCCACTCCCTCGATCATCCAATACAGCAGCCCCGGTCATGTCTCTCCTAGTAAGTTTATGTTTTATTTTCACACGGCACACGGCTCTGAACATATTCGGGCAGATCCGCATGGTTACAATCATAGCGCAGAGCCGATGAACCCAGGCGCCGACCAGCTCCGCTATTCTCAGCCGCCTCAGTCATGATTGGGTCCCTTCGCGGTGTTCAGTGTTTCTTTAGGGTCTTACTTGCATCTTCACGTCTTGAGGCTGATAATTTTTTGGGTGTACAATATCTTCAACGAATGTTTATGACATTTTAGCACAACCTTGGGGGCTGAGTGAATTGCACAAACAAATCCCGCCCGTGCTTAATCGTGTTTGGGTTGATCTTCAAATTTCCCACGCTCTAATCTTCGCGGCTCCGTCGATCTGTTCCGCTCATAAAACTCGCTGTTGTGTTGCGACTACCTCATCGTCCCAAGTGTACACTCTAATACTCGTTTACATTGATTGATGACGAAAATCGACTATTCTTTGTATCTTGTGACTGGTCGCGAGTTTCTACCTCCGGGCAAGGTGCGTTTATACCTAGCCTTGTTACACAAACTTTTCAAATTGTCGAGTTCTTTCTAGGACTATTATGAGTCATTGGAAGAGGTCGGTGATTCTCCATATGTTACCGTATCGCACTCTAATTGGAGTTTTAGAGTATACAAGGGGGCGTCACCGTAGTGCAAGTACGGGAGAAGAAAGCGGATACTGGAGAGGTGCGTTTCATGAGACTTAACTTTCTGGTTCCATGTCGTACTAATAGCGTTGTCTGCCAGTTTTTAGAAATTGCGCGTCGTACCAAGGAGATATGCGACAAGCATAACGTGCCTCTCTTCATCAATGACCGAGTAGATATCGCGCTTGCGGTTGGTGCCACAGGAGTGCATATCGGCCAGACGGATATGCCAGTGGCTGTAGCGAGAAAACTTCTTAGCCTTGCGCACTCGGGTACTTCATCTTCTATTGCCATCGCCTCGTTCTGATCTTTGGACGGTCCGCAGAGTCTAAACCGTTAATCGGAGTGTCGGTTGGGAATGCCGAGGATGCTAGACGTGCTGTTTCTGACGGGGCGGATTACGTTGGTGTAGGACCCATATGGTTCGTATATTTGAGGTTTTGCCCCAAGTTCTTTGAGTTTACTTTCGATTTAGGGCTACTCAGACTAAGCACTTTACCAAGCCATTTATAGGTGTCCGAGGAGCTGGTGAGATACTTGATGTTGTTGGTGACGCTGGTATTCCAGCAGTGGCTATTGGTACGAATAAATTATTACCATACTTACATCCCTGAGTTTTTGCTGATAGTCTCTGATCAACCAGGCGGGATAAAGATTCACAATGCGCTACATACCCTCCATGGCGCTGTCGGACCAAACACGGGTACAGCACTTTCTGGCTTGGCGATCGTGACTGAGATCATCAGTGCTCCCGACGCCTCAGTCCCAGCGCGTGCCTTGGTTCAGATCATCAACTCTCGTAATCGGCACACGCACTGGCCAGCACTATGTCTTCCTCCTAATACTCCACCCTCTGCTGCGTTGCTGGCCGAAGGCGCGGGTTCGTTGTTGACTGCGCTGAGGAAGCACTCTCCCCTTGTCCACCAGATCACGAACCATGTGGTCGTAGCTCAGAGTGCGAATGCTACACTGGCACTGGGTGCTAGTCCGATAATGGCGACCGCACCAGAGGAGATGGAGGATCTCGGAAAGGTTATTGGAGGATTGTTGGTCAATTTCGGAACGATTACGAGTAAGGCTGGGATGTTGATTGCTGGTGAGCCGAGCAAAGCATGGAACAGATTTTTATAGCAGTATTAACCGGACGTTGTACAGGACGTGCCGCGAATGCAAACAAGAAACCAGGTATGGTTGTGTTCGCTCATAGGGTGGAATATACTAATTTTGGAGCTCGCAGTTGTATTTGACCCAGTCGGGATCGGTGCTACGCACTTCAGGCGAACGACTGCGAATGGTACGTACAAAGCTAGCCCCTAGTAATGTCTTTGCTGAAACAGGGCTCACCAATAGAACTATTGAACACCTGGCAAGTCTCCATTATCAAAGGCAATGCAGGCGAAATTGGAGCGATCTTAGGGTCCGCAGAGGTGAGTGACCTCGGTACCGTTAAACATACCTCACACATGGCGCAGGTGTCCGCTCGTGGAGTGGATAGTGTTGGACCAGGATTTTCTGATCCCGCCACTATCGTTCGCACGTTGGCAAAACGAGAACGTGAGTCCATCAGACCTATCATCGCCTCTGTTCACTGACAGAAAGTTTTGTCATAGGCTGTATTGTCGTCATGACCGGCAAGACCGACTACGTCTCCGATGGGTACAACGCCGTCGCACTATCAAATGGTCACCCAATGTTAGGTGACATCACCGGAAGTGGGTGTATGGTTGGGACTGCCATCGCTTCTTTTGCAGCCGCCGCTCGGCTCGAGGCGCCCGAGAGTGCGGACGACGCAGGAAAGCTGGTCCGAGGAGATATGTTTTTAGCTGCCGTAGCAGGGTAAACATTCATCACTTTAAAATCTGGTGAATGCGCTAATACAGGTTACGATTCTCCAGTGTCTTGTCAGTAACGATTGCTTCGGAAGTTGCGGCAGCGCGACCGGACGTCAAAGGCACGGGTACCTTTTTGGCGGCACTGATAGATGAGTTATACAACCTAAAGGCGGAGACCATCTCGGACCGGGCTATGATTGAGGTGCTTTGAGGCGGCGGACAAGGCTGCATACAACGATCGAGCCCGGAAATGTATTTGCTAAGATCTAGTCTGTAAATGTGTGAAATGAAGCGCATATATCTTGGTTTTGAAACCAATAGCTTGCTCGTGTGACTGGTTACAGTTTGATAAGGGAGGCCGAGTAGACGTGAGAATGATGCATTCAGAATAAAAGGCCTAGCAGTGTCATCTGTAATGTATCTATAGAGCAGACACAACGCATCGTCTACACAACAAACAGTGAGGTAAATTTCAAAACGAGCTTTGGGCACGCAGGTTCAAATACAACCACGTGGCCGGAAAACTGCCAATTTTTACCTGTTGGCCACCACTGGGGACGGCGTGAATCCCGCCTCGACTGCTATGATCCTAGGTCCCCCGAATTGGGGAGATATTATTACACTGGCAGCTGTAGATGCTCTAGGTGCTACTGTGTAGACTGGGGCGCGTTCGGTTGACCTATGCTGGCTAGACGACTGGGTCTTGAGGTGTTTCGGATTCTCACCTTGGATATCTATCTGTGCTGAATATGAACGACTTTTAATACTAGCTGTACATCCCTCGCTAATTTCAACTTGACTAGAGCTAACGATGGGCTACTAGGCTCCGCTCTGGCGCCGGCAATTAGAACAGTCCCCACAAGAAGTTTTGCTCGCTTGTCTGTAGTCGCACCTAGGGATCCAATCCGTCTAGTATTGTAATGCGCACTTCTCTTAGGGTCTGGGATGAGGTGATCGTTTCCCGCTGCCCTCAGCCCCCATGCGTAGAAAGAGCTGTTGATGAACCGCCCCTCAACTCAACTGCTGTAATCTATATTCTGAGTAAAATATCTTGATCGTGGAAATCTTGTGACTGGGTTTGTTTGGGGAGTCTTGCCGTTTCCTGATAGCTTAGGGCATTTTCCCAGTCCTATCAGCATAGCTCAGTGGTTTCAGGTATCATCTTGGAAAGTTGGGAAGGTTTTTCGTGGCCTCTACGCAGAAGGTTTACGAAAGCCTGCTCCGGGTTATATATCTGAAAACGTCTACTATCCCCTTTCCGTCTCGTCTGTACAGTAGTGCGCCTTTGCGTTAGCAAGCCCTACGCAGCAACCCAATCGGCATATGTCGTTGAAAATGCTATTTCTTCAAAATTCACCCAGCCATGCAAGGGTAACGGCTATGCCCGTGTTGAATATAGGTGGCCTGTTATTAAGAGCGAGCATACATATGGCTTATCGCAAGGACAAGCTTAGGAGCGACGATATGTTAGGAAGGAGGAGCCTCAGTGACTTACTCTCGACCTCCTACCCCAAGGCAGGGCCGCTGGCAAATGCAAGTAGTTATCATTATCACAAACAACTAAACAACCTGCAATTTAAGAGGGAAAATCAAAAGCGAAAGGCGAAAGTCGAGAAATAGACAAATAATTAAGAATTTCATTATAGTCCGAGCACCTTAAAATTTCATAATAGCCAATGGGTATGATAGTGGCGGGGAGGTGAGGTAGGGTAAGACGGATGAATTAGCGAGCAGCTGGTGATATATGAGACTGATGGAGTCCAGCAGAGTGGGGATATTGAGCGACGATGGTCGAAATTGTCGGCCACCCACTACACCTCGAGCCCAGAGCTGATCAGACTCCGAGCTGGCTTATGCAGTAGCCTCAAGCTGATCAAGCGAGAGGATACGTACGCCCTGGCAAGGTGTTGTTGTGGGTGGTCAAGCCCACCTCCTTACCCAAGCCCCTGACGGTCACCCACACGTTGTCTACTCTGAGCGACGTCCGTCCCCCCACTGCTGGGACCATCAGCAGCAGGTGGTCCTGAGACGAACGAAGCCTCGAGAAAATGCAGTGATGGGATCACAACGAGGGATGGGGGGGGGGGGACAATGAATAAAGGGGTTGTCGCTGTCGTCTTTTGTCGCCGCTGGTGGTGTCCCTCCATTGCCTATCGCTCGCCTTGAACGTCCGCCCTTTCTTTACCCCCTCCCCCTCCGCCCTTATTTTCTCCCCCTCCTTTCCACCTCTACTTCTTCTTCCAACGCCACCCCACATGCTTTACTTCACCATTCGTCGCTCCCCCCTGAATCCCGCCGCTCCCACTTCCATTCCCACCTCCATTCTTATTTCCACTCCCCGCTCCAGCTTTCCTCCTGCCCCCTCTCTTCTTCTTGGTTTTAGTTCCGTCGCGGTTGGCGTCGAGAGTTGTGCCATCGATATTGGTCGTCGGGGCCGCCCGATGTGTTCGGTCCTCGCGGCTATGACATGCGAGATCTGCACTCAATTGGTGCGTACTCTCAACTATATCTTCTCTCGCGTCCAAAGCAGAATGTTCGGACTCTTTCGAGTACGGCTGATGATTCCCGTGCTCGTCGTGAGCAATCGTCTGTCCTGTCTCGATGGGTACTTTAGGGGCCGCCTCGACATCTCCCTTGATGGATTCCTCATTGACGTCCTCGACAAGTTTTGCACCGGAAGATTCGATGGGCAGCTTTGTATAATCCGCGGCTACCGCTCCCAGCATAATCAATGGGGGCGCCTGCTCCGTCGGTAATGTCTGGGACAACCCGTCATCGCCAGTCGAGTGGTCTTGAAGCGAGGAGTCGCTCGTCGCTTGGGCCGCAACGAATTGAGTGGCCAATGGTTTGCTGAGCATGTTGGGCGAGTTGAAGTGAAGCACGTCAGGCGGCGTGGAGGCGATTGCCTGACCCGGGCTGAAATGTTCCACAGTTGGCTTTGACACAGGTGCTTCGACTAGCTTTCCATTGGCCTCCAGAACCCCTGGCGCCGCGGAATCGCATGTGGCCTCGAGCGCAACGGGCTGAATGGTTGAAATCTCGTTGGACATTACGGATAAGCGGTGGTCGGACACATCGAGAAGGTCGAAGGCAGGGTTGCCAGTATCGAGGCAATGTTTGCGGGCAACTAAAGCCAATATGTTAATAAAATAAAATAAAATAATTTCACAACGAGATGCTAAGATACATACCCAGATTCAGGCCGTATTCCTCTTCACATTTATTGAAGTTGCTGAAAAATCTCCTGCACAGTACATCTGAATTCCTATTTTAAGTACATAACCTCACGTATTTCAGCAAGGTTACTCACCACCAACCGGCCCGAACAAAACTAGCGCTTTGAAGTAGCACCAAGTCATTCGTACGAGGTGCGCTGTTGCGAGCGCCATTGAAAGCCAGCCCAGGATACCACTGGGATCGGCTGGCTGAGGCGAGTAAGGGGCGGCGGGAGAACGAAGCATGTCCAGAGCTTCCAGCGTATCAAACAAGTCGTATGAGCCAGGAGCCGGTAGGGGAGGGAGAGGGAACGCTGCGACTTCCATCGGCATGTATCGCTCGGGGCCGAGTCCACACTTTCCAATGCCAGATGCCGTCGACATGTTGCTCGTCAAGATTGGCGCGGGGCACGCGGGCGGCGGAACCCATATAACTAGGTCGTGCGGCGTCCATTCCCACTCTGGCCCAAAAGTCGGACGCAGAGGTCCATGGGCGACAGAGGAGATATTGTACAGAGGATTGAAGATAGGTTTGACGAATGGGGCGGGGACGAGAGGCGCGTTGAGGGTTCTAAGTCCGAATGATGTATGCACCACCTGGGATGCGGCGGTGCGGGCGATGTCTGAAACGATGTGAGCATACGACCCTGCAGCGTGGGTGTAGTGCTGCAGCGATGGACTCGAGTCCCAGAGGTAAGCCCCGATAGGGGCGGAGTACAAGGCAGCGTCGGCTGCTGAGTATTGGCGGAGGCTACGCTCGACCTCGGTCAGGGCGTAGTCGGAGAAGTTGATGAGGTCGGTAGAGTGATGAGTGTATGCATAGCTAAAGAACGGATCAGTCGACGACGAGGAGAAAAAGGGGTGAGCGGCTCACCTTGCCAGCTCGAACTCACGCACGCTCATGGTCACGACAAGCGTGACCTGAGCGAGGTAGTCAGTTGCATTTGGTGCGAGAGAGTAAAGTAGTCCGTAGACTGCGAAGGCGGGGAGTAGAAACATGATAGCTAAGTTGGGGATCCAAATTCACCCTGCCTCGGGTTATATGCTTTACGGAGTCGTTGCATCCGGGCGAGTAGCAGACATGGCCGACGCTCGTGACGGTGGATGCTGGCCCAGGAGTGTATGGTGAACATCAGAAGCGCAGCGGGGGACGTCAGGAGTCGGCCCCTGTTTGGGTAGAAAGGGGAACTATACAGTACGATGCGGTCACGTGCGCTAGTTTCTGTCCAGCGGCAAACTCCGCCAGGGATTCTGCGAACTCTCTGGTCTGGAAAATAAACTACTGACGACCAGAAGGAGCACTTAGTGATAAATAAGATGGCATTTCGCATCAATGGGAGTGACAAGGGTCTACTTATCGGTTTATGTTACGATGGATAACGTAGCTTGACGAGAAGCAATATAATCACACCATCGAATCGGACGACCATTTATTGCTGCTCCATGCCAGAGGTGATCAAGCAGCGGGACAAAGTCAGAACTTCGCCAAAACCACGATTTGCTTTCAACAAGATCCACCAGTTGATTCCGAGCAATAGACCGTTGCTTTTCGCTTCGTGCACATGCGCCTGTCTGGTTACGAAAATTAAAAAACGAAAGATATCAAGGCAAAGATGACTTACAACGATATATTGGATGAAGAAATTGGGGTCGATAGGCACTAGGTTGGGTCCCTTTGCAGAGCTTACAAGCTGAAAAACTTGTCGGACGGATGATTGTACTCTTGGATCATCAGAGGCGACACCACAAATGGCCTAAGTGACCATCAGAAATGTGGTTGAATGGGTTACAAAACGTAGGTGACTTTGAACCCCACTAACCATGTACAGGTATATCAGTATGGTGTGACGCCAGCTTTCTTGAATCGCGAGCTGAGCGCTTGTTTTCCAAGCGTCATCATCCACTGTGGCACAGACGAGTGGTTCCCAAGCAAAGATGCGTGCTTCGGTTCGCTGCCAGTCATAAAATCCACATCCCTGAGCGCAACGAGCGTTGATATCGGCAAGAATGATCTGAAGCTCTACTGGAAAGCCGTAGAAAGGAACACTGTGTGTCGGAAATGCTGGGACAGAAGTATCATAGATTATGACCTGAGGAAGCCCATGTGTCATAGCGTATAACATGTCCAGCAAGACAAACTGTTCTAGTTCGCGACGATCCGAAGCAAGTACATGGGCGAGAGAAACTGGGAGGAACCCGTGCTGGCTTGGCCACAGACTCGAGTCTGAGGCAACAATCTTGAGAAAAACCGGGGCCATGCTTCGGAGGAGCTGAAAGGTGTCAAATCGGTTCCGGATCCTCGTTTTGATGTACGCGAGCTGCAGCCAAGGTGAGTAATTATCATCCCATCCACTTAAAATGCATGGCGCACCTCCACCGTATTGATAAGACGCGTGGTAGCTTCGTAGTAGGTCAGGTCTCCAGTGGAAGAGCAGGTCTCTAGTTCAACCCGGTCGATTAAGTAATTGTACTGGCCAGATTTTTCGGGAAGGGTGCCATCAAGGAAGGAGTCCGTAATCTTGGCTGCCACAAACATGATACATCGTGTGGTTTCCATCGTAAATGCACGTTGGAGTATTGACCGCTGGTAGCTTGCGGCTTTTATTCCAGAGAAACACGAGAGGTTAAACAGAATATCATCTACTCAGAATACCTGAGGTCAGAACGTACGACCAAAGTCATGAGTACTCACATTGGGCCAAAACAAAGTCGATTATTTTCGTAGTGTTAGCAGATAACGGGGACAGCTCTCTCGGGAGCATATTCGCGTACCGCATGATGTGAGTATCCATAGGGTAGTAATCCACAGGTGACGACGAGATAGATGGGCCAAAGTTCATATGATTAGTGTCAGCCCATATGGACGCACTGCCAGGAGACAGAGCAGAAAGGCATAGATTACCTAGATAGCCTGCAGAGGTTGGTGGTTCAAGAATCTGAGTAGAAGAGTACGAGTCTGCAGGATCGATTAAGCTCTGGGGTCTCGGAACCGGGTTACAAACGTTTAAATGTAGCTCAGAAAGGAGCAGATCCAACTCGTAAGCTGAGAATAAAGTCATTGAAGACTGATGGATGCACTGGGTTAGTACTGGGCTGTGTTTGTGGAGAAACAACTAACTTGCCTCTACATATGAAGTAGGTAAATCATCAACGGGGGGACCAAGACTTGCAGTGGCGGAAAATAGATCCGAGGCAGGAGTAGACGAGGGCCAAAGCGATCGCTTATAGCTGTTAAACTGGCCAGTTTGTTCCACAAGTCTACGTTCACCCAGCGGATCTCCACTGGGAGGGTTGCGAGGTTTGTCGGGAAAGTCGTACCCCAAGCACTCAAATCTGCCCGTTACACATCGTTGACACGCAGGCTGCATCTTGTCGCATTTCTTATGCCTAGCGGA